>SJOL01001452.1:67774-208118 GCA_004794785.1 Opisthorchis felineus | reverse complement strand
TTCAAGTAGAACATAAGGTTGACGGAAACTCGGGGACTGCGCCTACCTGATGAGCCCCAAGAAGGGCGAAACCGGTCGTGGGCTGTCGAAGAGTTTTCAGCAACCTTGTGAGTAGTTTCCTTCATGAAAAAGGAACTATCTTCGCTTATTCCTAAGCCAAGCCGCTTATTGGTGAAATATGCTTGCGTAAAAATGCAGAGCGAGCAAGATTATTGATCATTAGCTTTACACAGCTCCAATCCTTACTGGTGTATCTGCATGATCGGCAATTTTTTCCGGCTTTCTGATGTAAGACCGTGGAACACTGGACTAAAGGCATCCAAATTCATGTGGGTATCACGAAAGGAACAGTATCCAGCATCCTACTGTTTAAAAAGCCCGATCAGTAAACTAATCCCTAACCAATAATATAATTTGACGTCATCTTCACTTCAGCACTGACGCTTCACTGTCCCACATCAATAACTTATCTCAAGGCCTCATTGTGAAAGATAGATAAGAGAGGAGACAGGTGTAACCTATTGTTAGCTTGCTACAAACATTCCGGGGTGAATAAGTTCTAAGTCACTTATTCAGACATTCTGAATAGAAACTGACAACAGGAATGTCAATAGGACCAATACGCAGCCTTACCTTCCACTGCCTTTAAGCATGCACAGCAAGGTTGACATGGCAATCATCCTGGTGGGTAAGTCGTCTTGACAGTATACATACAATAGTAATCGTCTTTACTCCGCTGCTTGATCAAAGACTGATCAGTTCTGCCCGCACCATCATGAACTGGCACAGAAAGCAGCATTATTTGCGGTAGAAAAATAGGTATCTACAATATATGACCAGACCACCGCAGATTTTGGTGATGCAGGTATTGTTCAATCGAAGTTCTCATTGGGCAGCCGAACACGCTTTTCATATTCCTACTGTTAGGGATTTGTTGCCATGAGCCCACACTAGCTCTGATTCGGACACGACAATTATCGAAGGCTTGACAAACACTTAGGTCTGTTGTTTACAACCATGGAACACAGCAACCTCAAAAGTAGTCCCTTCAGATGAAAATGTATACACTTCATCGCCACAGGTACGTTAAATTTACAGTATACAACTGCAGATAGTATAATCTTTACCATATATTGGACGCTCCACAACTTACATTTTGTGATTAACTTGTTCAATAAAGGCGGGTTCAGTAGAAAGACCTTACATATTGAGTATGCAAAAGAATGGAACATCAAAAATACCTACGTGATGCCTTCTTTTCGAATGCGCAAAGTATATGGCCTATATATTCCAAATCAAGATTTTCACTAGCAACTGTTAAGTAAATAAGCTTTTAATAATGTTGCAGCGTTTTTCTCATTTTCTTGTCGACCACAAAATTGGCCATAGATTCTGTGAACGGAAACGAGGAAAACCATGAGAAATGGGTCGCATTAGTAGCGTTTCGCGCACTGTGGCCGCAATAAATGCTTTCTGTTTGTCGCTTTGACTCATCTGGAAATACTTCTACCCAGTTTGACAGTTAGACAGAGATTACGATCAAACGCACTTACAATTTCCTGCTTGACTGCAGTATGTATCCTGTCTGGGCTTATTTATCACTCGCTTTATAAGTTAAGGAGATAACAAGAGATATTATAAATGTAACTTCTTACTCAGACTTCTTGTCCAAATAGAGCAATAAGAATAATTTAGGAAATGAAGATGTGCATCCTGAATTAATGTAAAAGTGTTTGCTGACTAAAACAAAAGCAGCTCACGGACAAACTTGTGTTGGCGACTGATCTGGCTTAGCGCTTCTTAACCAGATTGAACCGCAATTCACGGTTCATAGTGCAAACAGGATAAGGAGCTTTTTGTTACACATTTTGAAATTTTCAAGGTGTTTGAATGGTGGCCGTGATTGAGGTACTCATTGACGGTCCTTCCTGTATCCCTATGGAGTTATTAGAAGTGCATTCTTTCTAGCCCCAGCAAAAGAGAGCTAAAATTATCATGTAAATCACAAGAGAATAAATAATGCAGGCACTTCTGACATAAAGTTTGTCGTGTATTTTATAGCCCGATTCGTCGGAATATTTTATTTAATTTTTGAAGGCCCATGGTTACGTGTTTCAATGTTATGTTTGCACCTTTTAAACCTTACTAAATCGGGAAAATATGGGTCAAGTAAAACCAAAGTGATATTTGCTTCATGAATAAACCCCTTATGACACAAAAAAAAGGCTCAAAGTCATGCGCATTTTAAGCGTTCGCAGTTGCCCTGGTTTTTAAACAGAATTTTGCTCTCATCTTCCTGGTGGTGAAGGGAACAAATAGTGCAAAAAATTCGTTGTTCTTATTCCCAAACTCTAAAGTTGCTTCATTTTGTCTTCCAAACCTTTGGTTTTGCTTGATACCAGCTTATTAATATGACAAACGATGTGTCTATAAAATTTCTGCATCTCTTCTACAGAGTGAAATAAAGCCTCTGTCGTTCAACATTGGTTCAAAAGTGTCCCGAATAAGACCACGTGTAATAGGGGAGCATTTAAAAGACGTTCCAGTCCTGTTGATTCAGTAGATTTATTGCTCCACCTTCCAATGTCTCGCCTCCAGGAATCTCGATTAACCAGGATGTTTCCTCGCTTTCCGACGGGTAGTTAATGAGAATGAGTTTTTAATCCCTGGCAATCACGTCAGTGTCTATGTAGATATCAATGAAGATATCTACGTGAAGCCAGGACTAAGCGAAATGTGTCAGTTATTTCTCTTTTTAGACTTAGTTTAAATCTATTGTTCTTAAAAGATAGGCCTTTGTCCGACGAGTTGTCATTTGCAGGCCATATAATCTGGAAGATCTTGACTTGATTTTCAAAGTATAAGTGTTTGCTTACTTAAACCGCTGCCGTTGAGAATTGTGTAATGAAACAGGCTGAGTGGTATCATAGAAGTTTTGGTAAATATTTTATCTTGTTTTAAACCTAAATTCACTCAGCAGCCACGATTTTTTTAGGCTGGTCGAGCAGTGAACTCCACCCTAGATAGTTATTTGTTTTGGAGCACGAAACTCTACCTTTTGTCTATATTTAACCAAGCATCTATTGAAGACAAGACTATTTAACCTGATAAGGTGACAGGAATCTCAGGGGTCCGGTTCGGATTTCCCTTTGGTCACTAAATTTCCTTCCACCGTACAATTAACCATGGAAGCTGGCTTAAGATGGTTATAACTATACACAACAAATGACAATCCGTAAGTTTTGCGGTGGTCACTCATCAAATAATCAGTAGCTGCCGAGCTCAGGATCGGTCAGTACTTTGATTGGCTGACTGGTGGACACCATCCATTTTTCTTGTACTTCGTTTAAATGCATTTGGTAGAGTTTACAGTTAGTGCTACACTGCTGACTGTTAATCAAAGTAACTTACAGTCAGATGGATCATGTCAAGTGTAGATTCGAAACCAATTAACAAGTTCGCTACAGAAAAACGAAGTGAAAAGAGATAACGAAATAAATATAATGGTGCGACATGTAGAAACCATATTGGACCGATTGGCCTGCAGACATCGTCCTTTTCATGCAGCTCCTGAGTTGATTAACGAAGCTTAAGGTTAGCTCTATGCAGTTGTCCATTTGGTGAGCCACTAAAAGTGGGAGATCCTATTTTCATATTTTTTCTTAGGTACGATATCTTGCGACCTGGAAAGGAATTATTGTCTTTCTGATAAATAACTCACTCCAGTAACAACCAGGAACACATGTGGCAGATTTTTATACGTCTTGTCGCAGCCAACCACGCGTAAAAGTTTATTACCGAGTTAACTGGGACTGCAATGTATTGGTGTTAACGGTTCACTATGCACAGGAGGAAGCCTCAAGTAAATGAAGTCTTTCTTTAAGAAGATGGCATCATCATTAATAGATAATTCAAGATTCAAAGGTGGTTTCATTTGGGCTTTCATTCACCTACTATTACGCTTTTGTGCCACCCCTACAAAAGCGTTGCCAAATTTAGCGGCAACCGGACTGTTTTCGAGTTATGTCTTCTGACAATTCAGTCCTCGGCATCTGGTGCTAAAAAGGCAACCGTCTAAGTGGTAGCTAACTGAAGCTCAAAGCACGTACATATGAAGTGGACTAATATGAAGATTACTTCGCCATATATATATTTATATATATGTATATTCATTTTACTCTTGAGTCAGACCCACAATGTGTTATTGAAATAGAAGCACCTTGAAACGTTATGGAGCTACGGAGGATGATGACAGTACATAAAACTGATGGTTTCCTTTGGAGGTGGATATGGACTACTCCTTAGAATTGAAACATTAACCGGTTACAGCCATAGTCAAACAAAATGTTTCATTGTTTGTTTGAGTGTACGCATGTTGTCAACATCCATCTTTCACTTCAGAAACGGCGGAAAACAAGCCACCCATAGCTGATGATCCATGTAAGGTTTCTCAGCTCATACGGTACACTACGAAGGCCACAAAAATAGGACATCAGCCTTGGAATTCACCAATTATTTATGAGTGGTTTCCATTCTTGGTAGAATATATCCGGTCTTTCACTGTAACCCACGCGTACGTTTAGTTCAATATAATGGGAACATTTGTTAGTGATATTTTGCATCGCACGTTATCAGCAATTAGACTGCTTTACTGTCATACCGGAGAAAATTCATTTCTGGTCACAGTCTAAACAACAAACTAGATTTCTGGGAGAGATAGGCAAGTACATTTAGCGAAACCAGGAACATGTGGTTATGCTGCCTTTCTCTAAACCACCACTAAACTAAACATATAATAGGGCTTCCATCCTCTTTTCAGGTAATTGTATATCCACAAAGAAAGAAGATGCAGCGTTTCGGGGCCCTAGTGACAATCGGTTGCATCTGGGTCGTTGCCCTCTTTTTGGCCTGTCCAATGATTGCATTCACGTCTGTCAGTCATGGCATTATACGTTCGGATGCAAGCGTATGCTCGGCAAGCACTCTGGATAGTCACGGTTTGCGAAAGGCCAAACTTGTTTACGGAGGTGTTACTCTTGTTGTACAGTATCTTTTTCCCGTTACGATTGTGGGTTTCGCCTACACAAGAATCTACTTGAAAATTCGAACACGCCAAAAGAATCATGCACAAAACCAGTTGATATCGAGTCGACTGAACAGACCACATTCTAGGTGGATGGGACGGAATCAGCTGTCTTCGGGATTCGAGGATATTCGCCTTTCAAATTGTAATTCGGAGCATGACATGTTTACTATCATTGGTCCGGAAACAGTCCAATCTAACGGTCGACCTCCGAGACGTTTAGCTGGCCCGTTCCGGGATCCAAATCGCCTGTTAAACACTGACCAGTCAGACCGCGACCGTCAGGTGCATCGACGTCAGATCAAGACAAACGCCTTATTGCTGGCAATCACACTCACATTTATTCTGTCTTGGACACCTCTACATGTATTTAACTTGACAATGGATATGGTCGAAACTCAGCGAATTGACATTTTAAGCTTAGTCTCGCTGGCGAACCAGGAGAGCTCAAACCACTCTTACTCAACTTTTAATCAGTCCAAATCAAACGGTGTGAGCCAGTCTGGAACATATCTGATCGGCAGAAACGTCACCATCATTCACGCTATATGTCTCCTCTGTGTTCACCTGGCCGCATGCATCAATCCAATTTTGTACGGCTGGCTAAACGAGAACTTCTGTCAAATCTTTCGACAAGCTTCGAGGAATTACTTGGCCTGGTGCCGTTTAAGATTATGCGGACGATGACTGCTGTGAGTACTATTCGCGGAGCTTTTCTACTCAGGTCCCATTTTGTCAACAAAAAAGATTAAATGTATAAATTAGTTTTATATAAAAACAGTCACAGGCAGAACCCACTGGCATTTTGACTTCTCAGCAAGCCTATTTTTTATTGACGTGGTAGCATTGTGAGCACTGTATTCAGTCCCTACCAGGACATCCTATGTCCATGATTTGACAAAAACTGATAGGCAGCAGCCTCATGTTTATATTCCACCTGCATTCCAGAACATAAAAACTGTGCTGCATTTTACAGTAGTAAATAAACTGATAACAAAGAAAATGTCAGAAAACTCATTCATATTTCAAGTGTGTTCTCTTTTTGGTGTTGGGTTTGGTAATATATTAAATATCTCGGGAGCCAACGGTGGCAACGTGATTGGACAATCCGGAGCAGACCCCCGGAATTTTTTCAAATCAAAATGTTTCAGTTTCGAGGGAGATAGCTTACATAATTTTGGCTCCAGGACCAAATATTCAGTGACGAAGGACACAAGTACTTAAGAAGACTAGAGGCTTCTCAATAAATCAAGAACAAAATGGCGGAAGTTTAAGTCGCAATTTTTCATCCGGCAATCGGGGAAACTATTTATGCTTTAGCCTTTATATTCCAATGCATGTTTAAACTGTTTTCTCAGGGATTCTACTACCAATGGCTAAATCACGTATCTGTGTTACAGGCGACTCTAGTCAACCTTGCACACTGATTGGTGCTCGGTGCGCAGTTCGATTCTTAGGCGCAGATATTAACTGTCACATCTAAGTACAGCGCCCCTGCAAGTTAGTATGGAACAATTGTAGCAGTCGATCAGCTGTTTTCGCACAGAACACAAACAGCCGATCACATAAGAAATTTCACACTTGACGATAAACCTGAAATGCTTTGGAAATCAACTGGGGCAGTCATTCGGCATACTCATTACCCTTCAGGAGATGGAACAAAGCAAGAAAAAACATCTCAGCGGTATAACCTAGATTTAGTTATATCGGTCCCTCTTACTCGGCGGCTGACATTTATTGAAATTCAATATTAAACAAACAAAACAGGCACTGAGCTTTTTTGACCCACAACGTTAACTACCGGACACATAACGGCAACACACGGAAAAGGTCACGAGACAGTCTACCGGGTACACTGAAAAAGTGACACAAAACACTTCTACCAGTGAAAACAGGAAAAACGCTTCGCTGCCAAAGACGAATTTCGCCAGATGTAGAGGCAGAAATTCACAAAAAAATACTCCAAATTATTACAGGAGCACCTCAGGATACTCCTACGTTAAAAGTGGTGTTCCGATTATATCCACCGGCTTTTTGAACTAGATCCTCTTCAAACTGTTTTGCTATAAAATTTCAAGCACCCGGAAAATATTCTGTCAGGCACTTTCCAAATCCGTCCAGAGGTAGCCGTCTATCCAGTTTTGTCGTCACAGGAGCTGACAACTTTTTGCACTCGTGATATGTTAGACGAGATTACAGTCAGTCTTAGATTAAGATTAAAAGATAGCTACTACGACCCCTCTACGAAATGAAACAAACGTCACATTTTGTCAACGGAGAAAGCTTGCAGTGCTGCGCTATACTGTGCATATATACCGTCCTTTTGCCTGCATATGGCAATAGGTGACAATACCAAGTATTTCGCAGATAGGCATCAGAAAACTAATACCCAGTAATTGGTGACTGTTTGCTCATTTCGCTCCCTGAGATGATATACAAGCCAGCGGTGTTTGACTAATATTAGCATCGGCGTTGCCTGCAATACTTCCTCACTAATGGATACAGAAGGCTTTCTGGCCACTAAATATGTTACGCCCCTACCGGTGGCCATTATGCAGCTTAAAAGCAGAAAAGAGCAGCAAGTCGTTCGAACACGAGCTGCGGTCTTAAAGTTGCTGCATCACGCTTAAACTAGAAATATACGAAATAATCAAGTTATTGAAATGAATAGCTAGTGAGACGCCAGAGCATGTGCAGTCACTGGAAAACTTAACCTCCTCACTTACTTTTGGGGTGGCCAGCTTATAGCTTTTATATTCAAACTCCGTTAAGTTAACCCGTATAGCAGCTGAATGTGAGCACAAACATCCATAAGCACAAACCTCGGTTGGTGTCTTCTCCAAAAAGAGTGAGAGGGCGATTGTAAAACTGTTATTTACGCAACCGCTAACAGTAAATTATCCACAAAGGTTTCAGGGAAAAAAGGCCCAAACATATCATCGAAATCTTTCTTAGCGGAACTGTATCATCACACCATGGCAAAAATGATAGCCACAGACAGTGTTGGGAACCACAGGTGACAATACCACGTATTATCTGGTTTGGACATTCCGTGACCAGCTGACTGAGTAACAGTATTGTGCATGTAATATCCGTATCTTTTTGAACTGCAGGCGTGTGAGCCTTGCTGCTTACAGATTTTAAGAGGGTTGATACCCTAATATTGCATAGCCATGCCATTGGTCAGAAAGAGAGTGATTATGGCCAGTCAACCAGGAATAGTCCTGATGCAGTTTAGCGCGTCCTTGGGGCTTAGTAGTGCCACAAGTGCTTACACAACGGACGAAAACAGGGAGCTTACATCAGTTCCTTCGTTTATTACCTCGACCCTCATTATTTCTCAAAAATGAATTTCGTGAAAACCTATTTTCGAGCCTTTAAATAATACTGCTAGTAGGTTATCGCACCAAGAAATTTGCTATTTAATACTCCTAAAGACGGAAGCTCCCACAAAAACAGTACGTAGCATTATTGTCTCCAACAGTTTTCAGTTTGTTGCTGGAATGGGCCGCCATATTTTTTTCGGTTCAGTCCACCGGCAACAGTAGACAGTAAGCATTGGATGATTCTTATAAACGTTTCCAGTAATTTCAGGAAAATCGAATGACTTAACAGCTGTGGTTGCTAAAATCCATTACTGGAGTTAGATTAACCTCGTGATTAGCCCAGTAGCTGTTTCAGAAGTGTCTTCTACGTTCGTTATAATGTCTTTATTTCACATGCCTGAAAACCGTAATCAGATATACCCTGAGGACTTTCACAATGTGGGAAACTGAATGGTTGACAGTCTTAAGGCGTCCAAATGGTTCAGAGTTCAGAATTACATCTTTCATGTTTGGCTGTCTTCTTCAGCTTTTTGATGTTAACAATACAGACCAAGGATACAACAGAAAAAGTTAACCTTCTGTGAAAGTGTCTAGGGCTTTCTACCTTATCTGTTAAACTCCTCGGAGAAATCACATGTGATTCAAAATGAAAATCGTTTGAGCGGATTTAGTATGGGTGGGTTTGTGCTTTGGAACGATCCGTTTGTTAAAAGACATGATACTGTGGCGACATGTGAAGTGAATCCGAATGCTGATTCGACGTCAGCTTCTATTAACCTCAACGAATTTTACTGTTTCAGCAATCACACAATTGATGCCACACAACTCGCATCAATAACTGCTTTGAAGTGACGCGTATTTTGCAGCCACTAAGATTGTCAAGTCTTGGACGAATGTGGAATGTTGTTCGTTCAAGCGATGATCGGTCTTCAATGGACTGTGTGTTTGCAACAGAGGGCTCTTAGTGCCTGCCTGGGTGTAAATTAAATTCTTCTCCACTTAACTCTGATAATCCTCTAATAGTAGCTGGGCAAACCGGAGTACCTTTAATGGAAGTTCTGAGTTGCAATTGAAGCCAATCTATACTGAGAAATCGTGAAGCACTGTACAGCTGTTTCATCTCTATTAGAAGTCACCAACAATGCGCATCCTATGAAACGTAAACGAGGATGAAACAACTGTACATTTTTCAGCATGGTTTGGCTTCATTTATGGGAAAAAATTCTACCAAAAAATTCCAAAATCCCTCTAAGCTACCAAGCAAACAAAATTAGCGTCAACTCTGCATGCCGAAATAACTCTGGAGAAAGAATGAACAAACTAACATTTAATGACAGGATAAAAAGTGAGTGAATGAACAAAACTGCGACAGCAGAAAAAAATGTAACGAATGAGGGTATAAATTAATGAGTCAACAAACTAATAATTGAATTAATCAAAGAGCGAATGGATAGAGCAATGAACAAGTGAAGAGACCAATACAGGAAACGAGAGGATAGCAAGGGTGGATGTACTATGTTGGGTCTCCAGTCTGCTACATTTCTTCCACTAAAGTGTTGTGTAAGATCAGGTTAAAAACATCCTGAATCCATTGTTTAACTGGAACAGAAATCCCCCCGGGGAAATTACGTTTCCTGCTTGTATGTTGTTATTGTAAATTAATGGTCGACTGTGTTATGTTTGGCCACTAAGTGGACCATTACCACGTAGACAACCCATACACTCTATTTACGATTAGCAGTAAATCTGAGCTAACAACATCGTGAGTTATTTGAGTTTGTATCGTCCTTTAGGAATAGAACGTTGTAGACGCCATCTAATACTATTCTTTCTCAGACATTATGTTACATAACAAGAGCTTAAACCGTAAAATTGTTGACCTCTTCAAGAGTGAATACAGCCGGGAAAATGTAACTGGTTCAATAACGGGGGGCCTCAGAAAGGAAGCACAATGTCATTCACCAATAAAATTAACTTGTTATTTGTGTTCTAGTTTCTACAATAACAGTATCTAAACTTTGCCAATTAAAGCTGTCCAAAGCGGCATAACTTTTGAAGTACCGGAAGATAATTCAACCTATTACCACTAAAAAAGGTTTTTAATGGCAAACCAAAATTTTATCTCGGGCACTAGCCTTATGCTTAAACTGAAAAAAAAATCAACTCCTAGTTTTGGTTACTAGGGGAGCTACTGGCAACTAAGCAGGACACCATCGACGAGAGTATATCTCTGATAATTTACTGATGCCTTAAAAATTAATTCCACTGAAACTCAAATCTTAACTTAAGCGTACAAGTTAATCTAGATTTTATCGATAATGGAAAAAAGTGACATTTTTGGAGATAATTAATTAGAGACTGGTGAAGATTTTGAACTACGTCACCAACTGGAATCAAATTAGTATATTGATTTACCTCTCAGACTCAACCTTATGTGTTACAAGAACACATAATAGATAACTGCAGTTCGGACGGATGCCGGTCAAACACGTTCAGAGCTCCAACGATATTCTCCGGATGTGATTTCTTGGTTGGGATTGCCTCATTTCCAGCCCAAAAGATATGGTCCGAAACTAATGGCTTTAGAGAAACTAACCTAAAACCTACGATAGCGATAACTTCATCTACCTCTCTGGTGTAAAATCCATAGTAAACAATAACTAGGCTGTTGCCTCCTAGCGCCAGGTTTAACGCCTTCTCAGCTAATTACATATCTGGCTAAGGGAGCATACCACCGTCGTTTTCATAAGTAACTGAAGGTCATACAGAGGAATTACACCCACACAGCACATAGCTACTGCGATATAATCTTCTATGGCTGCAGGTAATTAGATAGAATGGATAGATTTAACTCCTTTTACAGGACTCTTAGCTGAGTCTACTGATAATTAAGCTCACCCCAGAAAGCACAGTATATTAAAGCAAATCACATTTAGTCTCCTCAAAGTGGCCAATAACAGGAGACAATCTAGTTGCATTTTCCTTTTTATAAAGGTCAGCCAAAGAGGCCGGCCAGGGTTGACCTATTTTAAAGTTTTTTCCTCTAAAAAGAAAATCTCTGTGGCTTTCTCAAGAGACGACTTAACTGAACTGAACTAAAGTAGGCTTTGACACGAAGACTATTTATTAAATACAGTATGAGGAACCAACTAAAATTTGCTCGTTATAGATTGCCTTCCCTGATGTCCGTTTCAAATGATGTATAATAAATATCAGAGGAAATGGACTAATTCTTATATTCTACTTCAACAACTCAGACGATTTCCCCAAGGAACAGAATAGCGTGTCCCACTTTTCAGAAGAAAATGCCAGTTGATATTCATGTGAAAAAATCTCGAAGTTAAGGAACTCTGAAATCCACATCTAACCACTTGGGAAACGTTGGTCACCAAGGGGAGAAAAATATCCCGGTCGTATTATTTGATAAATGGGTCTAGATATGGCGGTGAGAGCCTAGAAATAAAACATCACAGGAAATATTAACCTGCAATTGACTTTGAACGTTAGCTTGTGAAGCTGATCTCTGAGATAAGAAATAGATGTTTGTCCCAACAATGGAGACCGTGTCAAAAGAACAATTAGGAATAATGTCTCATGTGAGGGAGCTCACTACTGGTGTGAGCCTCGCAAACAAGAAAAAAGTGACTTTTTCGGAAAAGTTTGGTAACAATCGGTAGATTTGTTTTAACGGTAATCTCTCCTGAGAGTATAGTCCTCACAATGAGGCAGGATGAATCACGTCATCCCCGAAACCGCTGGAGATAGCCATAACACAGAACCTTAACGTTAAATATCTGTTGATGAGACCATATAACGCACTATGATGTCATTATCTGTCAAACATTTAACTCAGTTTTGTAGACCTAAGACAGCCTGAGGGCTTCAGCATAAGGGCTGTTCCCCTCTGGACAAGCATTTTGCAGACATCGCTTAAAATGTCACCAGCCTTTGGTCTCCTAAAGGTTTGTTCAGGCGCTAAGACCCTCTCAGACGAGATAACCTTCTACAGCAGATTCCAGATGCCTTCCAAAGTACGACAAATATAAAAAAACTCGCACAGAAGCAGTGATTTCTTATCCGACTCCACTATGGCAGGTATCGTCCGGTGAGAAGCACGTGCCAAACAAAAACTTACAATTCAGAAACTAGTTTTCAAATGTACTCACAGGAGTGGGCTTCTGTGCACTAAGTAATTTCAGCAACGCTCCTGATTTCAACACAGTTCAACCACGCCTACGATTATATGGTTTGGTCAGTATGCGTTCAACCGGTGCGTCAGTATTATAGCCCATAGTCTGATAGTTCCTAATGTCGAAAAGCGTCACTAAGAAGACGAAATCATGCTTCAATTATGATATTACATCACTGTTTATTTCAAACAACCCCAGCTAAGATACCATAGCAGAACTGCTTCAGAATAGTCCAAGCACCACAAAAACCATGAAACCCGAAAGTCTATACAAGCTGTTGAACTTTTGCATGCATACATACTTTACCTTCGATGGCCAATATATCAACAGCCGAAAGGGACTCCAATAGGATCTCCAATATCAGGGTTCGTCGCCCGGGCGGCAACGCAAAGATTAGAGCGCAGGGTACTGCCAATCATCAGTCCGCTACGTATACGTCACCTTTGTCACCTTGAAACGAGATTCAGTACACAATTCATATGAACTGCTCAACAACACGTTCGGAGATATCAGGTTTACAACAGAACTGGAGAGGCACAACCGACTACCACTCTTGGACGTTCTAGTCAGACGGAAAGAGACACATACGGATCAAATACTGAAATACAACAGCAATCATCCAGTAAACCACATGAAGAGATACGTCCAAACCCTATTCAATAGGGGGGAAATACACTGAAACACCACAGAACAGAAGAAGAACGAAAACCATATATTCAGAGTATTCCAGAACAATGGATATTCAAGGGATTTCATCAAGAGAAGCCTGAAGAAGACATCCCAATAACAGCAACAGCAAGAACAAGCCACCAAACGGGTATTTCTGCCCTACGTCAAGAATATATCGGAACTCACAACCAGATTATTAGCTCAAAGTGGAATCTTCTTGGCCCACAAACCGAATGTCACTCTAAGGAAACTAACTTCGGGACCGAAGGACAAACAAAACAAAACAGAGAGGAACAATATGATATTCCAAATCAACTTCAACAACTGCAACAAATTCCACATTGAACAAACTGTGAGGAAATTATGCACACAAATAGAAGAACAACGCGACCGTCAGGAGACATGACACCCTATCCTTGCTATCCATGCACGAAGACCAAGAAGACCACAAATTCAATCTGGAAAACGCAAACATTTTGATACACGGAGACACGAGACACGGAAGAAAATTTCTGGAAGCATGGTACTCCACAGCGGGTTTGATCAGCCGATGCATTGAAATGGATCCAATTTACTCACTAGTACGTTCAAAGGGCAAACATCTCAACCGGAATACTCAAAGAAACAAGGTACTCCTTGGAGTCAGATCAATAAAGGTCACAAGCTGGAACTCGAAAGGGTCAAGGATAGAGGTCACTCCAGCATCGACCAGAGTACGAAGGTAGGGGATGCCAAGCTCAAAGGTCACGTAGGCGTCGGCAAATCAGGACACAGGATAACAGAGTAATCCATGGAACCGCCCGACCGAACAACTAATGTAATCAAAGGTCAGCCCCAGCAAGCAGCACGTATATTAACATATACGCAACATTACTCACCTGACAACCACCAACCCGTCGCGACGCCCTACTACAACGCCCTAACAACGCATTGATGATGTCACCTGGATTGGTGATGAAACGCTTGCAATCAAATTGCCCTGCTCAGAGAACGAACCAACGACCATCATTGGTACCGTGTCATCACAATAATCCATTCGTTTGTTTGGAACATTAACACATTGCCTGTCACCTAATGCTCGATAGAATTCGGATGATCGCATGATATTGCGCGCAAGCTCTGACCCAAAAGAGGGTACAGTTGCCATTTTGTTTTCAAAAATGGTGATGTTACCGAACAAATTCAAACTTCCGCCATGTTGGATGATAAACGTGTACTTCAGGATGGAACATCCGTTACAGTCGAGTGGGGCACTAGTGTATGCGAAAAGTATTCTAATCCCTCATTCTTGATGCCTATCTGGAATGAAGCACTCCAAATATACCCCGAACTGTGATAAATCATAGATTTGTTGTCATTTGTATTAACTGAGGTTATTTTAAGGGCGTCAGTAATTCATCAGCATGCACAAAGCAAGAAACTTTCGCAATTTGATAAAGTGCGTGAATGCACAGTCTAAAATGAAGCAGTTTTTGTACCTATTGAACATCCTGGTCTGTGGTTAAGTCTACTTTTAGACTGAAGAATGGTTCCGGAAGCACCGATTTTCGGAACATTCAAGAGTATGGTAAATTACTTAATGAAAATTTAAAAAAAGGATATTGTCTAGAAATTCCTTGGTATCAATGGAGAGGAATCGATGGTTAGAGGAAGCTGACGATAGGCAATCCATTATGCAGTGAGCAATGGACATTAAACGTGGACACGATGCACCAAGTGACCATAATCTCTACTCCAATACACACTGTGAACCCATTTTCTGATGGTGCCAACATTCATCACGTGGCATTACAAAATCCGCTGGTTTGAAATAACTGCGTACTCGTTGCCGCCAGTTTTTTTATTTGTTTGGCGTATCTCTGCTTTTTGATACAATTTGTCCCAAACCCCCCACCCACTCTTCTGTAACATGAACGTATCAAGTATTTACATAATGAGAGAATGTTCCTAAGCTCGTTATTGGAGCTTGTTTCCGCAATATGGTTGCATTTTAATGGGGGCAGCTGACAGTTATCAAGAGAACAGACGAATTTCGCAGTTGGAACGTTTGGTGTCGTACCACTGTGCTCTCTCTGATCCAGTGATATGAGAAATCAATTGCTTTTTTGATTGCATGTAACCCAACTCATGCGGTGGATGGCGAAAAAGCACGGCATATCGTGGCAAACTGAGATCCATGAGACCTAAAGCGCAGGGACCGTGTACCACAGCAACTGTCCCATCGTCTATATAATTTGGTAACAGAACAATTTTAAAAGCACCAAGAACTCACATGAGACTTCTTGTGTTAATTTCACCACAATCACAACCATCGCCCCGCAAACCATATTGCAATCGACTGACATCCAAAAGATAGACACAGTTGTCATGTGTACTAAATCTTTCACATCAGTCCCACATAAAGACCGACTGAAGCTCATTCAGACGAATGCTTTTAGATGAATGAGACAGCACCGATGCTCAGCTGAATTTTGTATCGCACACGACTGTGATATGGAAAATTAACCGTCTTCCTAATCTAAGGAATAAACCCGGAACATTCATCAATGGGGTCCATAAAAATCCCTGACTATTCAAAGTTTAAAAGGTGCTACTTACTTAATTCTTTTGAAATATATTGGTTATTAATCTCGATCAGTGTATTCGTCTGTTGAATATCTTAGCACAATAATCGCTCAAACGAATAGACTGAACAGTCAAGAATGGATTAACAATATTGCCGACATTTGGCACTTTGTTGAATCGTACTCTCACGATTGGAACAATCTGCTTTCACAAAAGCAATAGGGTACAACCAACTAAACACTCAATGTCTGATAAACATATCCATCAGAGCCTTGAGTGCACCCTACATTTTAACCAAATGTGTGTGTTAATTTGTTGCATGTGTTTATATGAAAATCAGTGGATTCAGTGTACTCCGCTGCTGTACTCGAAACCGAGCGGAATAATGGACACAAATTCAGGTAGCACCAATATGAACAACTTGGACGTTGGCATGGACCTTGAACAACTACAGTTTTATAATACGTCAGACCACAGAAAATCGGGAGATTCTCAAGCCATTCTCATTTAACGCAAATTCAGATGTTCAAGTGGAAATTACCGGTATTTCGGGTGATTCCATCTTTACTATCTGTGCTCTCTTGCACTGGAATCCTTTTGATTATACAGCAAATCTGGAGATAAAATGCATGGCTACCTTTAATCTCCGTGAATTACTGTATGATGAGGATTCAGTGTAGGTAACCGTTTTATTAAAGAGTGACTGTTTCTCAGTCTTCAATGTTCTTTTGTGTGCTCTTCAGGACTGAATTTACGGATTCGTGAAATGTTTTTTTCAGCTTCACCAAAGTCACTGTAAAAATATTATAGTTGGATGTACTGAGCGGACGGAGCAACAAAATTAGAACAAAATTAGAATAACTCTGGACAATTCACCAGGTTAAAACAAAATTGTGGTGCAATAACACTTCACAAAACTGGAATGTCAGAAAACTACAAGAAAAAAGGAAAGTATGCCAAATCCGTTGAATTAATCTGGACTGAAATATGGAGAAAGATCTAGGGAAAACGCTTGATCCCCGGATAATTAACTTGAGTTTGGTGAGTCAGGCTGTGCAGCTTGAGGTTTATGGCTGCATTCTTGAGATTCATCGTTTATCTTAGCTTTAACAGAACAAGTTCAAAACCGAGGAGTGTCACTGGGAAGCTAGAACTCGCGGACAATCTCAGAAAGTAACTATCGATACGCATAAAAGGCATCCTTGGAGAAGTACACTTACCTGTTGGTTGCAGCGCGTAATTAATTTGGAACACCAATCGAAACAACCGTATTTCAACCTAGATTTCTTCCAATAAATGCTGCCAATATATGCTGAAAGGACGAGGCGCAACGTACGGCTATTTCATACTTATTGGAAATCGTCAGCAGTGTACATCTCACAAAACACCAGAGAGTCTCGAATCCATGACCTCCAGTTTGGTAGTTTGAACACTTAAACGTTTAGCCACGAGTGGCTGATTAGCAGTGTGAATATCTCGCACTTGGATTGGATATAGTGCCCCTCGTACCACAATGACGGAATGGCTCCTCAAAACAACGACTTATCAGATGTTTGTTTCACTCAAATTGCCAATTATTCCATCTTCGATGACCAGTTAACACATGGATACATGATGTGAATTCTTTGACTGATGGAGGAGTGGACTAGTACAACATTTAAGTAGGAGTCAATGGCAATACTGGTCAGTTGCTCGAAGCGGGTTTGTTTTACTAATCGCCCATGCGATTGTTGAGGTACACAGTGCTGGCGATTCTGAACAACTTAAGTCTCGTTCATATCCTTTGAAAAGGTTAATAGCCCTCATAAAAGCCTCACAGCAGTTACACTTCTCTCTCCTGTACACACTATAAGCAGACTTTGTACAGATTTCCGCTTGTAATTGTTTTAATCCTGGGCTCAATATTTAATCATATACTTTGAAACATGTCGAGAAACAATGCATTTATAGTGAGCTAATATAACGAGACATGCTGATTACCACACTATAAATGAAAGCTATGTTATGCACCTAATTAATGATCTTGAAGCACAAAGCATACTGGAAATGGGACAAAGGACATATATTGATATAGAGCGTTAATGACCTGATGCCCTTTCTCAAGAAGGAATGTGCATTATACTGTCAGACTGCCGTTGGTTTGTTCGCTGAGCTACCAGACTGTCTTTATCTGGGGTCGATCTTTTACATCGATGGAGTGGGAACATTGATTTCTGTCATGTTTCACTCTCTCATTCGGTCGAACTCGATTTACTTTACTAGGGTGCGATACCTGCTGCATAACTCGCTGAATGTTGATCCCAGAATTTTTGGATCATACAGGTTACCGGACACAGCGAACAATCCGCACCTGCTCAAATTTGTTCTTCATAAACATTAGGAAGCCGCGTCATAAAAGAAGGAGCAGAAACTTGCCGCAAGAAGATTAAATGACCATTCTTATATTTGATCTCAGACTGACAGCTGATCGACCAAAAGCCACTTATCGTATGACGTTCACATTCAGCGTGCGGTAATCACGCTGCCAGCGGACTACTGAAATTAAAGTGGCGTCTACTCAAATAATACTGGACTGAAAATGAAGTAAATAACTCGACAAGCTTTATCAGTTAGTGTTCAATCGTCAAATATGCACACATACTGAGAAATTGGTACCTAGTTGGACTCAAAATTCTTTTGTTTCCTATGCGCTGCAGGACACCTGGCCCTGACTAACATTGTGCTCATCTTCTGGCTTCGTGAATAAGGTAAATTCTTGACATATTCAACGTTATTTTCTTGCCTAAACTTATATTTCAAAGGTTACTTTCAGCTAGCAAGCAGGCATATGCAAGACGTTATTCCTGGTGAGTTTCATCAGTCGTTTCCATTGAGAATGTCACTACGAGTTCTGTTCCAGAAGTACACAAAACTGGTGAGTGGTTCGCAGGAGGAGTGCTTATAAAGGCGACCATGTAATACTAACACCCACCTTAAAATTTCATCTTAAATTTCCGGTTAAACCTCTCCGTTCTGGAGAACAATCAGTTAGCTTCCATAACGATGAGTTATAATACCACATGCGACGAGGTTTCAACCGCAAGATCCAAAGACTGATTTACTCACTCAGTTCTTGCTCTCGGGTTAAAAGTTAAACACACTGCGCAATATTCACCCGGTGAGATCAGCCGTTTCGTAGAAACATCCTTCAATTGTTCCAGTCTAATGTGTTTACGCAAGTGAGTTCTAATTCCATCTTAATCCTGTTGCACGAGGGGAATGAGATTTTCGATTCCCTTCTCTAGGTTAAAGTGAGGTTAACAACAGACCTCTGCTGCTCTGGAAAATAGTCGCTTTGGGGGTTATGACGTACGAAATTCGAATTAGGAGTGAATGACTTGTTTCTATTTTGTGAGTGACCACCTGCACGGAAAACAACACTGGTTGCTGACCATATATTACTTCATTTTAACCGCTTTGCAGTCTTGGACTCTGGAGTTTGACTGCAAGCGGATTCATGATTTGTGTAACTGCTGATAAGGTCAAAGCTCCTGATCAGTTTTCTAAACTCCCCTTTGCTGGATGAAAGTAGGTCTAGATGTTGCAACTGATCCTGGGATGTTTCAGTGGGACTTCATTCAGTCTAATACCCGGGTGTTATTCATGCACAAGGCAGTTTTTGTCTAAGCTAATCCAAATACTAGAAGATCTGACGCTCTAAAATGACATCCCCGCCACATAATCGAAGAAGTATGACCACAGTTGGTCGGCCAAAAATTCATAGTCTATTTTGCGGCCATACACTTGTCTTGGTTGTGGTGCGGCATCTTACGCACTAACCGAAACATAATGGCATATGGTGAAGGTCTTCGCAACAATAGATTCCCCTTATTTGACATTATTATAAATAATATCTGAAGGGTCTTTACATAACTCAGTGAAAAATATCACCAATCCGTCTGGTTTTAAGTCGAAAAATGTGGGTCTTACCAATTTTTAACTGTGATAGTTAACTTCTCTTTGAACCTGACAAACCGCGTTCGTGGCTTTCTAAAAAAATATCCTTCTATCGATTTCTATGAAACGTGTATGTTTATTACTAGCGGTACCCTCCGAAGCGCTCACCGACGGGAATGTTTTGGCCCATACTATGGCCGTGTTCTAATTGTGCACCCGGCCCACCGGAAGTTATCGTCTGCTCCGTAGGCGGGCCAGTATATTTTGCAGCAGTTTCAACTGTGTGGTGGAACCACCAGATTACATTTGAACTTTTAATCGTATGCGGGAGAAAGCAATTTGGCCACTGCGCAACCTGCATTGCAATTGGCATCCCATAATGAACACTCTGTTATTTTGCTCTTAGATGCCAAACCAAGAAATCTACAAGCATGTAAGACGAGGTTTTCTCAGCCTAGCATCGAAATGCCTCAGAATGGAAATGACCTGTGTGCATTGGCGAAAACAACCACCACACTACGTATTCTTGAGTTTGAGCCCCATGGAACTCTCCCGGAATGAATCTAACTTTTTTGCTTGTAACATATCTGTTATATTTTAACTTTTTGCACTTCGATGTTTTTCTAATGACGCAACTCTCGATGAGATAGCAGCTTAGGCAAACCTAAATTTGCCCTGAATTTCCAAGCACAATTCCCCTAGGGTGCAAATTCAGTCGGATGTCATTTCCAGGCCCTTCGACGGAAAAGCCCACCTATCTGGCACTGCGTGTGTACGATCAAACCTGTAGTGGGGCGACGCTGGGCCGAGTTTACTGCCCGTGCGTTTTGGGGCATTGCGACACAGAACTCGGGATGCCAGTTCCTGGAATTCAAGGTTTGGCCTGCGCTGGGTTATCAAGTCAACCACTGGGCACGTTCAGGTGCAGGTCATATTAGCCTCTTGAAGTGTGCAGACAACCTGCACACAAATAACCTGACAAGGCCTGAACGGCTGGAAACATTCAGTCCAAGCTATGGCGCGTTAACAACTGCAGTTTGGTTGTCCGGACTTGCCGAGTTTCCTTGGCTGACTGCAGCGGATTTTTGGTTTCCTGTGACCAGAATATGGTCAGAATTTTACGGTCTCTATAGCAGGTCAAGATGTCGTCAACACATGGTAGACGAACAAGCCGAACAAAACTAGAGTTGAATGTGGTTTGTAGTGTTTTAATGTATTGGTCCGTTCAGGTACAATTTGGCATTAATCTTTCTGGAAATGGTGTCGTCAATACCCGGGTTATAGAAAGCACGACCAGAAACTCCACCTTCTACGTTGCTTATGCGTTGTCCTATTGAGAGCCACAACTTAGAAACAGAGAACTATGGGATTTTCAATCCAGGGGGACATTGAATTCAATGCACGTCATCATGTTTTGGGGAGAATAATCGTACCTGATCAGTTGTACCAATGGTGGTAACTCGGATACTAATAATACCTACGTAGCCGTTACGTAGTCGGCTCTCACGTCTGTGGATTTCCAATGTTCATCATTCGGGCCGTCTTTTGAGTTCTAAGATGTTCTTCTACAGGTAGTCGTAACGACAGCCCTTCACAATACTGCAGGGCGTTCATCGATTGGTCCCAAAATCTCTTTCCTCTTCCGCAAAACTAATGCGAGTATGCGACCGCCTAGTGTAGTAGGGAGCAAGTCATAAAGTGCCCAGGGAAATTTGGTGAACAGCTACAATGGACGTTTGCAAAGTACGAAACAACATATTCACTCATCAAACGGTTCATCATCTGTTTCTAACCCTTGATTCACATTTCGAAGGAAGTAGGCAGTGCACTACATTGCTGACTGACCTTTCGAACGAATTCGTCCCATTATCAACACAGCCTTTACCCGCGATGTCCCACGTTTTTTAAGATCGTGGTGATTTCATATCCATTTATTTACCTTATTGTTATGCTCACAGCAAACGTCAGTCCAGACTGACGTCAGCCGTCCCATACGACAAACTTCCAATCATTCTATATACCTCTGCTGTTATTAGCACACAAATCAAATTCACACATCCGTGCCCCGAACATACATTTTTGATCGAAGGTATGTAGCCTGACAGATTTTACATAAGAGTAAGCCGTGTATGTCGCGTTAACGGCAGGAACAACAACTATGCTGTGGTCATCCAGAAAAGGGCTAGATATTCCGTCCACACTTTTCAGGAGAAATAAGCAGCATCTCGGTAGCCTTCATGGATTGGTCTGTCTCCTGTCAACATGGTAGCGCTTCTTGGACATTTGTCGGACAGTGGAGACAATCCACGTTGGTGTCGGTCCTCGTAAGTCCAACAAATTTCGAAAACGAGGGAATTACCCAAAATTCTAGACGAAATGTCCCCTTTGTAGAAAACATCCTGCATGGGAGAACGCTCAGCTCAGAAGTATGGTGCGCGAGTGGTACTAACTCTGTACTGTTTTCCTTACCTGGACTACTGACGGTAATAACCATAATGCTTTGCAGAGTGCAGACACGGTAATAACTCCACAGTTTATGTCAGACTTTACCTAGTGATCAACACTGAATAAAAAGGATAATCATATCTGACCTAGTTATACGGGATCGTTCCAACCCAGTACCGATCGATAACGGCTTCCAGTGAAGGAAACCCAACAAACTCTATCACATCTAGTTATCAGAAACAGACCAATACTTTATCCACCTTGTTCTTGTAATCGCTTGACGAATGTTTGATTGTTTGCATAAAACAAAGACGTTGATCCGGAAAATGGAAGTAAATATTGTCAGACCTATCCCGACCCAAAAGTTCTGAGCATTCGTAGCTGTTATATATTACTCGCTTCAGCTCGAACAATAGCAACCATAATAGGTTGGCTGAAAGTATCCCTGCGAAAGATACTGCGAAACGATCATTACCCATTTTAATGGAGTGTTTTAATACATACCTGGTGAAAATTACAACACTAAATTATTTGTCATCGGTATGGTTCAATAAAGAGTGAAATGCCGAACGTGAAGAATACTGCCATACTTCCTAACAATCTATTGATGACCAGAATTGAACTGCAATTTAAGGGAACTGGAATGAGGAAAATGAGTTTGGTATTTAGATGGTTTGGTGCGGTATTCTGAACAGCAGGACACCTGCTCTAGATTTTCGAATGAACTAGACTCATGAGATTTTTTCTACTTTATTTCATTTACTCTTCCTCACATTTTGTGATCCAACCATAATGTGGCAAGGATTACTCTGTCGCAACATTTATAAAATGGGAACGTTTTGGTCGTTCTGAAGGAGTCCTGAGTGTGTTAGGGGTAGCTGAGTTGAAGACCATATACAGCAGCTGTGAAGGTTGTCCTTACGGTGCAGACCAAGCTAACAGTGGATACGGCTAGATGTGGTCCCAAGAAAGGTGATTGGGCCAAAACAAAGGAAATAATTCCTGCACAGTTCGACTCATCAACAGACCTCTAGGAGTTCAAGGCGAGTAGGTTGAATGCAGGCAGCGAGCAAAGTCTCCTAATGAATTTTAGGGGTGGCTGCACCGCGCTCCGTCCGTAATTTAATGGAACGCCAAGTAAACAGTCGCTGCTGGACCAGTTTTATGATGATATGTTGCTAGCAGTTGGGATCCAGCTGTACTGGCTGCAAAAGTCCCTTTGGTTGAGTTTGTTGGGTCTGCATAGTGCAGCATGGGAGAGTACATCCGTCAGGACCAAACCAGAAGTGAGCCAACTTTTTCCTGTGAAAGGAGATCGAACAGCTAATGAAGAATTGGCCGGTTCTGGAAACCTGGGCTAGGAGGCCTTTTTGAAAGCATTTGTGACACAGATGTTCATAGGAAGAACGCAGGTTCGCGAAATCGATAGCCTGTTGATCCGAAATATTTTGCTAAACTGTTCTTCTTCTGTATGGGTTACGCTAATTGCACCAAGGATGATCAAGACTGTAGTAGATATACACAAGAATAGCGAATTAAGCTTAACTGACAATGGGATATTGCTCTCACTGTAAAGAGAAAATAGGTTTTAAACAGACCTTGCGCATCATTAGTGAGGCAAGGAGTGGATCCCTCTTGAACATTGTTTTTTGTCTTTTTCTCCTTGCATTATTCAGTTGATGCAGACTGTGGTTGAGGAGCTACTTACATTTAAAGAACTTGGTGGTTGTTGGCAATTGACCAAGCACGAAGGCCCCCGTCATCCGAAAGATCTCAAAATTACCGATCTACATCCAGGAAGGGGTCTACAGGTAGATGAGAAATATGTGTGAAAAAGAAATAATTATGGAAGCTAAAGGTGTATATAATTCCTCAGTGTTATCAAGTTAGAAACCTGCCTGCAAGTTTCCATTTTGTTTTGTTTTCCATCGTTTGAATGGGATCATCCGAAACTTAATAAAGTTTATCCTCTGGGTAGTTGAGGTGTTTGTTCAGTTGAACAGTCCCGATAATTCGCTGTGTTCTCTGTATGTGATATTTTACTGAAAACTGTCCATCATGTCGGGGGATCGAAAGAAAACAGGACTTACGATTGAGTACACACTATCAATTCGGGCATGTGCTGCTTGCATTGTCAGGAGGCTGCACTTACCTAACGGTGCTTGGTGCTTCCTATATTGAAGGAATTGAAGAATTATTCTGTTTATGGTTAAGACATTGTCAGTTATAATGATTCAGATTCTGTGTACTTACTAGTCATGTTTAAAAGTCTCCTGGAGATTGGCAAGTACATCAAGGACGTCAGGGCACAATTCACAAAACGTCCACTGATATTGCTCGGTTATAGGTCGAGGGCACGAAGGCGATAGGTCAAGGAACCTGGCGTAAATCAGGAAATTTTAGGCAGTCGCTCGGAGGAGCACAATGCAAGAGCGGACTCGTAACGACATTTTGTTTGGTTGTTGTACACTTTTGTGATACCGCGTTATCGACAGGCTTCATCCATGCATTGTTGCCCATAAAATTGTAAATGCTGAATCAAATCCAAACTTGTGAAAACTTCTACAAAGATGATATTCCAACTGGGTATCCCATCAAGGTAAGTTTCACTTGGTGTGTATAGCAGAAACCACTCGCCGACTTTCAGTTATATTGCTTCCTCAGGTTCCAAAACTCGTTGCGCATCCAAGTGCACAATAGTCAGATTTGTCAGCAAGGGAGTAAACGAGGCTACCATCAAAAATATTGTATCAAAACAGTTCACATTCTATTGTGAATTCTCGTTGCAGCATCCGCTTATTGGTATTTGCAATATCTTGTTGTATGACCTGGCTATCTGATTTTAAACTACAGAGTGCGGGTTTACCACCCTGATTAGAAGCCGAATATGCTATCTTACAACAACCGTGTAATGAATGATTTCGAGCGGTTATCTCATACAGTAATCTTCATCGACAAGTAAACTTTGCCCAAGGTGTGACATCTTAATTGTTTGTTTCTGCCCCAGTTACTGTTGGTTGTGCTGACCTGGAACGTTCTTCACGAATTTTTGTGCCAATGAGGAAACTGACAGGATCAACGTGACTGCCTGTCAGAAGTGACAATCCTTCAAATCAACCGTTCTTCCTCGATTTCTCGTCTTTTGCAGTGGATGCTAATACCTTGATGTTCTAACACCTCTTGCAATGCAATCAAACCGTATGGTAGCAAATTGATGTGTGTGATAGAATGCTTCCCATTTGTCCGGATATGAATGTGAAAGTGATAGTAACCTAACCACAATGAAATTTCACTTGGTAGTAATCGGAAGTCAAAATTTTATTTGCTTTCAACCACTAACTCTCAGACGTTGACATCGAACAAGAATTCTGAAATTTATCATTTAGCTTGGTTACAAAGGTACTTTTTGTCACTGAATGACATTTTCTATGGCCTCTTAGAAGCGAAGCAGTTTGAATATGTATTATAATATAGTGGTCCTTGATGACGCTTAGCAGAAGGGAGATAATCAACTTGAGGCCAAAGGCTATTTCCATTCATTTTCTTCTGACTGAGTTCCTAGAAGAAGGCTTTTGGGGCAATCCCTCCAACGAAGGTCACGTGTCCTTTGACACACTGGGAGGGTTTTCGCTCGGAAGCGACACTTGACCAACGGTGCATAAAGACCTTAACAAATTATAAGAAGTGCAGGAGTGTGGCAGACGATTATTGCCTCGTTCAGTCAGAACACCTGTCCAGTTAGTGTTAGTTCAGAGACCACCAACCGCCTCCACTACAGCCGGCTCCTTTCGCTTCTGGTATGCGCATTGCGACTTCCTATACCAGTGAATAATGTGTGTTGAACAGAAAAGTCCGAAATCAAATCTCCTTCAAAACAGTAAGCAAACTATTGTGAAGCCGTCTGCTGTTTAGCAATCACTTACTGTCCGTACTCACGATAATAACTGAAGTTAAAGCGGATTTGTTGCGACCTCATCAGCCGGTTCCTATTACTCATTTGCTGTAATCAGATAGGAATCACAATGCACCCTCGACATGCCTACCTAGCTGCACAGTTATTTAGCATACGATGAACCATACGATGTGTGAACCCCTATGATTGATGATTTCATAGACCACATGTTTTAAAATTCACAGAGGATGTGATGTGAGACCAGTGAAATCGAAACAGAGCAAAACAACTCAGTTTCACCAAGCTTGGTCTGATCTACAGCAGTCTGATGCCATAATGCTCTCATCAGTTAGCTGACTTGATGGCGTTGTCAGCTTACTTAGCCATATGTGATAATGGCCCAGTAACGGTAGCAACTTACAAATCAGAGTTGGATTAGGTAAGCGCTTTCTTTAATTCAACACACATGGTACCATGGATCAACGTAGCTTGCAAGTGGAAGATATCGTAACAAAATCCTGAAATTTGCTGTTATATTTGCCATGCAGCGACAGTTTACACATGCTTGGGGGTGGGGCATCTACAAATCATGAAGCTGTGTCTCGGTCATATGTAGAGCATAGCTCCGTAGAAAACTATTGGGAAATGCCCCGAAGTCAGTATTATAATGCCTCAGTGTCAAACTAGCCTAACCCAAGTGGTTTACAAGCTCGGCCCTTGCAAACCGAGAAGCTATCTGCGCATAATTTTCTACTTTCTTTCAAACCGCAGGTCATTGATGTGTGAAACAGGCCCGCAAAATACGCGCGTTCGTCAGTGAGACCGCCAATCAGAGTGCACTTCTATCTGCCCATTTGGTAAAACTCTTTGCAAATCTTCGAGTGAAAGCTGGTGACACAGCTGGTGAGTCAGGCATTGGGACACATTTAAAGTGTTCCTCTGTTGTCGGGTCTTTTAATGAAACGACCTATAGTGGACAAGCCCCTAGAACCCACTGAAGACTGAACGACGCAGTGATCATTGGCACATGGTGACCCACCCAGCCAGCCAATACACTGACTATCCTCGTTCGATCTAAATTTATTCATTTTGGGAGAAGCGTGTCATATAACGCGCCAGTAACATGAGCGTGGTACTAGGATCTTTTGTCAGACACAACTCTGAAACTAGCTACCACCCGTATATCAGGAACACCGCCGAAATACAGGATTCCATGCCAGAACTGCGACAAACGGTATATAGGACAAACAGGAAGGAAGCTCTCCACCAGAATACATGAACACAAGCTCGCTACAAAAAGACAATTAATTCTCTCTCATATCCGTGCACAAAGATCAGGAAGGACACGAGTTTGACTGGAGCGGCGTTCGCATATTGGTTCAAGCGAGAACAAAGAAAGAACGCGAATTTATGGAAGCTTGGTACTCCACCGAAGAAGCTATCGACAAGCATATTGAAATTGACTCTATTTATCAACCGCTAAAAGCAAGAGAACGCAGGAACCACGTAGCTGTGAACTGCACAAGCAATCAGACGGGGGACTCTCAAAACAAGCAGGTGGGTCCGATCCAAACGGACACATCACTTGGATTGGAGGAGGCGCCCAGTCAATAAACCAAAGTACCAAATTAACTGGTGGACGCAAGGACTCCAGTCAACGCAATGGAGAAAACCTGGTGGCACAGCTATCCAATCACTCTCAAAAAAATCAGACCACAGCGCAATGCAAATCGAGAAGGGAGCCAATCAAAACGGGGGAAAAACTACTAAAAATAGAGGGAATCGACTCAAAGGAACGCAAACTACAACGCAATGAAGACCACGAACGGACGAATAAATTCACTAAAAAACGTTGTCCCACAACTAGCCAATCACGTTAAGAGATAACAGATAGCCTTCAAATAATATATAAACGCACACAGGCAAACAGGAGGTACCCACCCAACTGCGCACTGATGATGTCTCTTCGTATGGTGACAAAACGTTTGCAAGTCAATTGTCAAGCTCGGTGAACAGATCAAAATCTAGTAAGCTCACCCGAGCTTCCAATATTTGTTACAGCTTTAGTAAACAGATCTTCCTATATTTTACCCTTTCCAGCCTTTCTACAGAGCACGCTAGTCGCTATGTTTCTTTTGATGTCTCTTTCTCACTTTACAGACTTCGAGGCTAGAGGGTCGATATCTGAGTTTCGTTGATTTCGTTTCACTGTTCCTTAAGCCGCAATGGTCTTACGCATCATCGAGGTAAATCGCGCATGCTGTGGGCACTGACCGCACAGTGGCGGCCGTCGATCACAGAGCTTTCGTACATTGCACATCCTTTGATTCCCTGAATTTTCGGAAATCGCGGTCTAACACTTGGATGTCCCAAAGTGGCTGTTTCGACATTTATTTTGAGCAGCCTGTGGATGTTCCATCTGAGTGCACGTATAATTAAGCAAGAAGAATAGCATAAGAGTTTCACTTGAGTCTCCCGTGAAAACCGAAATGATATACAAATGAGTGAATTCGTCGAAGTCTGTTCAATTGGGCTCACATACAACACAAGGCTGAGGGACACTGAGGGAATTCTCCTGCCTGATGAGCCTCAATAATGGCGGAACCGGTCGTTTAACTTTTGTGACTCGCAGGTAAGTAGTGCATCCGTAGTGTTTGCAATGTAGTAGTAGTGTGATGCAATTTCGCGAAAATTACCTTTCTCACGAAATTTTGGCACGAGTAGTTTAACAGTTATGCAACAGTTGGTGGCATTCACCATTTTGAAGTTTTAGTTTGGGATGTAAAAGTGTTTTTTTATTGTGGGGCAGGACAGTGCCCAGTTATTGCAATGCTGACGGACGTCCGCAATTTCTACGGATTTCTGAAGGTCGGTTTGCATTCACTCTGCTTTTTGCCTACACATAGTCGTAAGTGCAGCAAAATGAAAACAGCACACACGTTTTTGCGTATGGATATTGAAAAAACTAAAATCTGTTATGCACTTCCAAACCTAATAAACGGAAAAACTGGTCGCAACTAGTGGCTCTCGATTTAGTGAATGAGCGACCCCGTGGATAAAAAATCCTATATGCTTCTTATGACAACATAGTTCTCGTTATTTATGATCAGCGTCATCATGAGTATCAAACCAGTAGTATAAACCACGAGGAAAGAATGAACTGTTAAACAGCATAAATAAATGAAAGTCTGGGAGCTTGAGAAAAAATGCGAAACGCCTCTAAAAAAAATGTATCAAGAACAAGATGTCTATACTAATAACCCGGAATCAGATCGATACCTGTGAGCGTAATATCGTACCAAGGTGTGCAGAGGACGCAAGCCCGCAAACAAAGGCAGATGGGAGTTAGCTACACAGTTCTATTTTGTAGTGACAATGCATACAAACATATAGCAAGATCTTGGCGCATCGGTGACTCTTAAGTGCTATGTCCTGTCGATTCTCCAAATGCCTGTTAGTAGACTCAGTGGACCCCAACCAGGACTGCAAAAAGATAATTCATCACCCACTGCGAGTGTATCCATTTTCGTTCCGCGTAGCGGTGTTATATTCTGTTCTCTTCAAAGCTTTCACCAGGTTGGATTTAGAATGAAACGCAGCACTCCATTTGGTAGATGTCATTTGAACATGTCTACCTTAACTTGAGAAGATTTTTAATGTTCTGATGGTTCTCCCTAACAACAGAGAGCGCCCACGAAAGATGTACACAGAATCTTGCCCCTGCTTTGTTCTACTGTCATTGGTAACCAAATGTCCGGATGTGTTTGAGATCTTCAACTTGGCAGTGCCAAGTTTCGCATCCATTAAATAAAACGTCTTGTAGTTGTCTCATATATATACCCCTTTAGCTCAAGTTGAAGTCCTTTCTGATGTCCTAACTGGAATAAATTTCCAAATGACGCCTGAGATTTAATAGATTCATGGCTATACCTGCCAAGCTCCTTTTACTATACTTAGGGTAAAAAACTGCGATCCTTCATCTTATATTTGCAACCGGACACCAAAAAGGTTAATACGCTTGAGCAAAAGCATTTGCACCAAGTGACAAACAAGTGACCACTTCCAACATTTTGCTTCGAATCTATTGCTCGGAAACGAACAACTATTTTTTGCATAAGCCAAGTACATTAGTACGTCTTCAGATGGTAGCTCATTTACTAGATTTTCACGCATTTAGAGTGTGCGTTCTGTGTCGATAACGAGGACAGAAATGGATGGAAAAAATTCATACTGCGGCCTTATCGAACTTGTTAGTTTCAGAGAAAACATCTGGGTGTTTCACTAGAGAATTTCACATAATCAAAACTGTTAGAATACAGGGTGTAGCGTATACGCATGAACCTCAGGAGCATCCTTTATTGTCTTGCCTTATAGAGAAGGACTATTCCCACTACAAAGGCACGGAGAACAACGATTATTTCTTAGTGGTAGGTGTGACGTTAGTAAATTACTTTACCCAGTCCAAAACATGATCACTAAACCCCTTGCTTTCTTGCAATCCTACCAAATGCACTCGAATTGGCATCTTCCCTGACGGCGTTAGGCGTGGCAAAAGTAAGGGAGCTAGTTACCGCGTCATAACAAGTTTGGAGCTTATACCTCCACGTTTGTAGCTACCGGTTCAGGTGCTTTTCTTCATAAAAGCACGGTGACATTGAAATCTGTTCTGACTGACACTCTCAAGCACTTTCCTGGGAATCTATCAAAATATTGGTAGCTTGTATGTTATAATTGGCTGTAGATCAGTTCACTGTTGATCTGTTCGCCAAGTTTGGCTGTTTGTTTGCAGGCTTTTCGTCATCGTTTGTGAGGACATCATCAGCGAGCTGTTGAGTGTTTAACTCCTTCTACTCTGCTTGCTTGTATATGGCTTCTAACACACAAAGCACTATAGATCGTAAACGGACCAGTGAAATTACACGCGATGCACGCCAAGAGGTACCAAACACCCTTTTATGACGTAGAAAAACGCAAGCAGATGTGGGGAAAGTACCCACCTAACCGCGCACTGATGATATCCCCAAGGGTGCTGACTCAGCATCTGCAAACATAGAGCCAAGTGCCCAGACTATCAAAAAAATTTTTGTTTCCAAATTAGTTCAAATTGTTTGATCATGATGCGACTTATAAATTCGTCATCATGTTTGAATAAGGCTGTGGAATCCAATGCGCTGGTGCTTTGAGGCGTAAAAGCATGTGAGAACTCCAGTACCAGAGGAGATTTCAACTCAAAGATGATAATTCGGGGGGATGGGGGAAAGAGACATAAATATAAGAGTAGAAGTCCAACTAAATTGTGGTTGGAAATGTTTTTCCCAAAATAAAATGGTTGGTTCTTATTATAAGATGTGTACGTTTCTTTATATACTTCATGCTGCCATCTTAACGTACCCCAATAAAAAGCAGTCCAATTTTGTGGAATAGGCCAAACAGCTCCCAAGACTAGAGAAATACACTCATTTGCAAACCAATTTGGTTTCGCAAAGGACTCACACGGAACCCAGCTGAATTGGTTTGGATTCAAGTAGAACATAAGGTTGACGGAAACTTAGGGACTGCGCCTACCTGATGAGCCCCGAGAAGGGCAAAACCGGTCGTGAGCTGCTGAAGAATTTTCGGCAACCTTTTTAGTGGTGTATTGCAGCTTCCAAGAATGACCGGACTTTCTGAAAACCAGTGGTTCTGCGAACACACTTGAAAGCTCTACCAACGATGTTGCTTGAGCCGTGCATAGCTGTGTTACTCTCTTCAATGTACGACCGAATTAGTTCGAGTAAGCCACAGATTGCACACTGCCCAATGACATTTGGTAGACTCCTCTAGCTTGCCAATCGTTCATTTATGTTAGCAACTTCATGGCTTATTTCCGAGGTTGACAGTGGAAACTAACTGAAAATCTACCCCAGAGAACAACAGTTGAATTAACTTGTGTATGCTAGAATAACCGGTGGTAGGGAACTGTAGCTCGCTAGCTTCTTGCCTGTGTCACGCAAGTGCACATTGATCACAGAAAACACGCTATTCGCATTGTTACGCCCTTCCTGATTTCATGGGTTTTCAAAAAGCTTTGTGATCAAGTTTCTCAAGTAATACAGTGAATTTCTTTTTTAAAAAAAGATTAACGTATATCCACGCAGAGCTTATCAACTACTTTTGGTGCATGTGGAAACAACTATCACTGTAAGCTTTTTTGTAAACTAGACGAAATGGAACCACACAGAAGTGCTTTTTGACAGTCTAACAAAACGAACCCGATTTCCTAAGATTCATTGGAAGAGAGTTATGATTGAAGTAACAGGTTGTTTCGTTTCCACACTTGACAGACCACGAGATGCACGCAAGTAAGCGTAAACCTGGCAGAGCTATGTTTGTCGATATTTAATTTGTTTCTTACCAGTTTTGTGAATATTGTCGTTTTTCTTGACAAAACTGAGGCATATGAGAGAGATGGTTGCAAATAGCAGGAACAGAATTGATTGCCATTTCAGCCAAGCCTTATGCTCCAACAGATGGTGAATTTTCAACATTCAGAATGCGCCAGGGTGAATAAAGAGAAAAAATTGTTTAAGCCACGAAAAAATAAAAAGGATGAAAAAAGCCGGACCAGTTAACATCGGCTGAACCACGCTGATGGGTAAACAATATGTTTATAAAGAATTTTTAAAGAATTCAACAACGAGCTTGCGGTTTGGACCGCTAAACCGAGTCAGTGATATAAGCAATCGGGTAACCTGCACGGAGCATTGAAGCACAAGTGTGAGAGCGTATTGAGGTGAAACAGAGAGATTTCTCAATACCAAGGAAAAAAGTCGCCCTACTCGCTAAAGACAGATTAAAAAACTCGAACCGGGAGTCGCTACAGGAAAAGTGACAATGAATGGCTCGACAGAACCCACTGTAACTACTAAAACAGCAAGCTGAATGGAAAGTCTCCGGGGCCTCAGTGCAGCTGATGAATATATATAACATCCCTGTTACTACCCATTCGAATGACTTCACACTGAGGCTGTCATGTGTAGCGGCCTAAAAAAACATTAAAGTATTCCCATACAAAAATCGAGCATCGCATGTACAAGTAATCAAGAGTGAAATAAATGCGGGTTCTGTTACTTTCGTTACTGTGAAATGCAACCGGAGTCAATCAAATGCTCATTCTATACAAAATAAAGTCAATTCATAGTGTAGTCGTAACTCACTCCTGATGAGCTTGCTAAAAAAATGTTCGACAGCCCACGACAGGTTTCATCCTCCTTGGGCCACATCAGTTAGGCTCAGTCCACGAATTTCCGTCAACCTTATGCTCCACTTGAACTAAAATTGCACGAACTTCGGAAAATACACTTCTTTGTTCACCATTCTTTTTTTACAGGAGACACCTGAATTTCAGCTTAATCTCTTGGTTATGATGTTCTTCAACTAATATATATATATAACATATACATATATATATATAGAATTATACTTTTTGGTCCGCAGTATCAAGAGCCGTTCGAGCAACAGTCCTTGTCAATAAAATATGTGTACTGGATCCTTTATTATCCAGCGTCTTCCGCCGCGTGGCTTGGAACTATAGCTTGTACAGTCGACAGTGCAAGGGAAACGATATTCTTCATGCTCATAACCGATCAATAACCGCTACTGTGACAAGAATTTTTAATCGTTTATTATAACGAAAAACCTGTTTTGGTGATTTTCTTTCAGCAATTATCTTACGGTGTCTCTTCAAATTGTTTCTACTCTTTATTCATAAAGTTCGCATGTTTTACCTCCACGATCAAAGGGGGTAAAAGATAAAATAGAGCAACGTATATCGTCCAACGGTTCACGTAAGAAACATTAAACCATCCAACTGGGTCGCTATCCGAACATTAAAATCTCAGGGGCGGAAAGAGGCAATACCTGCTGTGCCAGATGGGTCGTGGGAGGAATCATACAAAGGAGACTGCGGTCTAACGTTGGACACTAAACACTGATAAAAACCACTTGGACATCTAGCAAAATCGCGCAGTGTGGCCATTAGTTTTGAAATTGATAGACCCAATCACGGTGGAGGAAGTTGGCTCCACGATCAGCTCCACCTTTGGACAAGCTGACATGCAAAATGCTTCGCCAGTTCAACGCCAAAGCTCTCGTTGAGTATTTGAGCTTGTCGTTATTATCTATTGGTTTTCCGCCGAATTTTTTGTTGCGCCCAGGTCATTCTAGTTCAAATTTCCCAAATCCATCTTTACCGGAATATGTGAGACTAGTTACCCTGTCATTGATTCTTGTTCAATTCTTTCATTAGGTGCTTGCTGATCGGTGAAGTCGTAAATTGCAACTGCCTTTAATCAAGTTCGCATTTACATATGGAGATTGTTGTTTGGAAGCTAGCCTCTGTTGCACGATTTACTTCTTCACGTATCATCGACTACTTCAAACCTCAAGTTGAATTTTGGTGAAACCTCGAATGATTTGCTTCGGCTTCGCATCGGCTTCCATTTCTGGATAGCGGTCACCACTAGTTCACCAAATCGCACAGACTTATCAGAATGCTGTTGCAGTTTTCCCGCATTCAAGAGTTCACTGCTGCAAATGAACGATACAGGTAATTCCACTCCTCCCATATTTTTCACAATGACGGTGGAGGAGGTTGTCAGATTCTCGATGTTTCAAATGGGCTACCAGTTCCGTGACAATAAGTAGATGGTGTTTCGTTCGGTGACGACTGATTCACACGTGCAGAAAGCCAAATTTGCCTTAAACATGCTTAACGTTGCTGAAGTCGATTTGAAGTGGCCTGGCTTGACGACCATTGCCCGAAAGACAAAAGTGGTTGCGACCTGTAGAGATGGCAAATATCGATGGACCGCGGATTCAGCCATACACTTTTGCTATTCCGCTGAACTCACCACACCGGGACTTATCGAAGTATTCCTCCTTACCTTCAGGGGAAACGAATCTGCAAACGCCGACAGCAGCTGCCTCGACGAGGTGATGCGTGCTCCGTCTAATCCTCGTCGATGAATGTGGACAGGGGGAAACTACCTGGACCTGAGGCTGACACATTCGGTCGTTCTCGGTTAACCCACCATGACACAACAAAATATTGGATAATTATGCTAGTCGGCGGTAGAAATGAGCATAGACTCGGATGCGCATGGAATACTTTTGTGGAACAAGAACAGGCAGAAGTACGGTGCTGAAGAATCCCATCTCGCTACTATTTCAGCCCAATTACTGACAGGTCGTTGCATCTGTCAAGCATCATAAGCAGTCCTTTGGTTGGTCTCCACTATTGTCTCTATGTTCTCTCTATGGTCCATACTATGGATATTATTCTAGAATCGTGTGGGTGGTGCATTCATACTTTGGCACTGCAAGTTCACAAAGCGAACAGATTGGTTTCACGATATCTGGTTTTTAAGGGCGACACAACAAGTCCTAGGCCGAAATCTCTCTGTCGTTTGCATCAGTTTGTTCGGTGACTGGAACATATATGGTGGCTGGTCTACAAACCATCCTACCGTATTTTCAAAGTATCCCTATGTTCGTAATTTCACACGGACACTAAGACATGGACCCAAAAACGGCGAAATGTTCTTGTGTGTACTGTCTTGACCGAATCTAGTGCGATTTTCGGTTACAAAATTACGCTGTCATTTGCTTGCTCGCTTTGTGAGAATTCCGTTTTCCGAAATTTACTACATCAGCAATTTCGGGGTTTCATCGAATTTGCACCGCCGAAACGTTCGTATTGCATATCACGAAAGAATATTTCCTGAGAGATAGGAAATTGAATAGACAGTTCGAACAAAGCGAATTCATGTGATTCGGTTGGAATTTTTTCCTTTTATTTCACGTAAGTTTCTTGCATTGCATGGTCAGAAATGCGAGTTGGTCAAGTCCGCGGAATTCCGCCTAATCAAACAAACAGCCGTTTACCGAAGAATAGGCGTATTTTTCAAGTGACTAATTATCATTTTTGCACTTATGAGTTCAGCATCGAAGTATCAATGGGATAAAACCAGACGAGACACTACCCAGATAGAATCGTGCACTCAGTAACCCGATTTTGGATGCCGATTTTGATTAATTCCATTTATGAGTAGTTTTGGAATGTGCCCACTAGTAGGGAAATTAGAGACCGAGACACGCGTCATGCCACAAAACCACGGTCCTGCGGTTTGCTTTAGTTCTAACATAAAGACATTTACAAATGACTTTTGGTTCCTCCGTCGATGCCTGTTTATCTGGTTAAGCATGCGATCGTCAATCGATCTAGTGAAGCAAACGCTACGAACTGCACGGTTCATTAACCCCCGGCATATAAACGAAGTTAAGTAGAACATTCTTCCACGGAGTTGACGTGAAATATAGATGTGTGCAAGCTGAATGTCTTTCGCACTCTTGTCATATTAGAAACTGTTAGTCTTTGGGTGACAACGCAAGCTACACACTAAGCTAGATATATCGTATGCTTCAGGTTACTGTGCTCTCTTTTGCTGTAACGACTACCTGAACTTCCAAATAAGAGCGAAGAAATCTTTACGTGCAAAATGAAATGTGACAGCAGGATTATTGGGTTTTCTAGCCTATTCCTTGATCCTTTAAAATCAGCATTTGTGTTTCTCTTGAGTCTACTTGATTTGACTACTCATCATCCGGGAGGCGTAACAGAACCTGCCTAACAACTGTCTCGCTTTCAGCAAAGTCACCACTAGTACGTTCAGACGAATAGGTCCTCAGTGTGCAGAGGCATTTGTTCAACAGTTCGTTCGGGTTGTATGACCACAATCCCCTGATATAAATCGGCAGTGAGACTGATCAGGTGTGCCATCTATTTGATATAACTTCTTGACCATGTTTTTTTGCTCGCCAAGAAGCGTCCAGTTTTGCTGTGCGACGCTAAACATTGAGACACAAACGTTAACGTTTTATTGAATTTTAAAACCCTGCGTCCTCTCTACTTCTTATGTCAGTCGTTCAGAACTTATTCACCCTTTCCAGATTCCATTAACAAGCCCTGAATACCTCATTTGAAATAAAACTAATATTGCGGTACTTTAGGCGCCAGCTGTTTAACAGCAGGGATTTTGGTACACCCAACACAGGTTTTGTTCAGACGGTATCGGTTTTGCTTAAGAGGTGAACAAGATACATGCAAGTTGATAAGCCATGTTGGATTGAGAACAGACCTTTTTCTGTGTGGTCAGCACCAGACTATCGATTGCAGCGGTCCTGGTCTGAAACCTATTTTAGCTCTTTCACCCTGCGTACCTTCAGTTGTTATCACATGGCACGCTATCCTATCTTATTGAGTCGATGGTAGCTTGTCGTACTTTCCCATGTTAGCAGCGCTGTTGTGTCCCTCAAACCCATCGCGCGTGCTCCCAGGATAACAGATCAAATTATCCCAATGTTGTGTATTTAATGGACGATGATTTTTTTAGTGCGAGAACGGCACATATGGCAAATCGGTGGCGAGCGTAACCAACGTAGCATGATCCCATGAACCGATAAGCCAGCAACTCTAAACCAATTCAGCAAAAGACATCAGGCGTGAGAAAACTACTTATAATACAATTCATCGTACTGGCGACAACTAAGTCGACAACATCCAACGACCTGCACCAGTACTACAGAATCTAAAGCAAGCAATGGTCATCAAACAAACAGAGAAAACAGTTAATTGATACATGCACAACTCGGGGTTGGTAAGGCTGAAAAGAAACCTCAAAATACAGCCTTTTTCTCAAGCCTAAAATACCTGTTTGATTTCTTCCCAGAGGGTCGAATATTCACAGCTTCCACTCAGCGCAAATGCACATATAGTTTGACGATTCACTATTCGGAGTGATGGCAAACGAGCTTTGTTATATTTCTAACTGTTACACAAATAACTCGTATCGGTTATATAAGACGTAGTAGAATCTAAAAATATTGCCGTCGGGTTTTATTTGTACGGTTGCTCCAAACCCCCTGCACAATTGGCTAAATCCTCAAAAGGTAAGTTCATTTTCACTGAATGTTTCGGTTCTTTATAAGTGGGTGCACTTCAACTCGTTGCCACTCATGGCAAATTGTTCACCTGACAACCGAAAGATCACCTGGTCGAATCATGACGGGCATTACGCTGAGGATTTACAAAATGGATGAATCAGCTTCACAACGGTTTTCGCCTTTTTGACACCGATTGGCTTCACTTACAGGATTAAATTTTTTGAAATTCCAAACCCCCTAAATACGATCATTATTCTAAATTACTAGCCATTAAACCATATGGTCACGTTTGCGATAGACCAAAACTGTGACTGTCCGACTCACGCAGGTAAGCCAGTTTTTATAAAGGCGTGGTTTTGTGCTTCCGTTTATCGTATTAAGGTAGGTCGCATGGGTGTATGACCGGTAAATATGCCGCAAATCTGATTTCCCTCTGCTCTTCGTCCACTTTTACTCCCAAACCTGAAATAGGTTTGCACCATTAAACCAATCCGGTGTGCTTAAACCTCGTTGAGGTTTCACTCGCTGTCACGCCGTCCCGAACATCGATTGTTCATAACCACCGTAATTCCAACGCCGTGCTACTTGGTTGCTTTTTCTTTGTTTTTGACTTCTACTTCGTATTTAGTGTGACGGCAGTGGGCTGTCGATTAGAAAGCCTGGATATTAGATGGATCCTGGCGATTTGTCACTAGGTAGCTCTTTCCTTGCACTTTTATAGACGTTCGGAAGATTGATTAGATTTGGGAAATTGCTATAAGAATCTTACGTTGGGTACATGTCTTGATGATGAACTGTATTTTCAGTGCTGTTTGCGATGTGTGACGCCACTTTTCAAGGATTTGACTTTTTAACTTAAAAACAAACCTTTCAACACTTCCCATGGGGCAGATGAGGAGCTTTTGTATGCCGTTTATTTTATTACTGTGGAACAAAACTTAATGGATAAAGAAGAACGTAAATTAAGCAAGAGATCCGGGAGCTAATTTTTATCAACAATGAGTCATTAAAGTTCAAAAGTACGGTGGGGAAATGCAAAATAACTTGAGCAGACACAGTCGATTAACGCAGATGTCGGATCCACCACCGAGGATAATTGATTGAAAGCACATGGTGTGCAGTGGAACAGGATAACAGAAGATCTCAGATGACGAGTTTCGCAACGTTTGGTGGCAGGCAGACTCATGGATCTGCATTAGATCCCTTAGGCACAAATCAGCTTGCAAACCAGCGGTTGGCGTTTGTGTGTACTTCTTGAGAAACGTCTGCGTCCCAAACAACGTCCCGCCCTGATGTTGTTGGATTATTTAGGCAATTTCTACTTAATTCTACTTTAACCAGGCAACCCACCATCTTGACGTGCTCCTTAGCTCACAAAATCACTACATTTGGACTTTTTTCTTTATAGACCTTATTAATCTCGCAAAACTAAGGTTGTCCAAAAGCTCGAACCCACCCATTCGGCCTAGAAGACAATAGGTAGGCCTTCGCACCCAAACCATCCAGTGTGTTCGACAAAAGTGATTAACTGGGGTACTATTTTTCCAAACGTAGATTTTATTTATCGGTTTGGATTTGCTGCTACATTCATTCCATTTGGTCTGGGTATTTTGTATCCCATGTTCACCTGTTCCTGTCTCCAAGCATACACTTCCACATTGAATGTTTTCTACTGTGACTACCTTGTGCTTCTTATTTAATGTGCTGAAAGTGGATGGTCGACTGACGTAAACAGAGAAACAGGCAAAGCTAGGGTGAAGTGAACAAGCACAAGATGAACGGGCATATTGTTGTAAAATAATTCTACGCGTTTTGAAGTCCCGACGTTTCTCTTAGGATTTTTACAGAGCAGTTGGTGCTTCCACAGTTCGTCAGCAGCTGTACAGTAAAACACAGGTGGCCACCTGATAACTCACAAGCAAACTGGGATAAATCTTTTGGGAGCGGGAGATGCGGGCGTCGATTTTTTCCAGGTTTTATTCGAAGAAAACATGTGTCCAAAGTTACGACCTATTAGTGGATTGGGAGTCTGCCAGGAGTCCGCTCGACGGGCAAAGCCAGAAGAACCAAAAAGCATTTACATTTCAAAATCTAGGTTACTCCGAGAATAAGCCATCACACTAAAGATAACAGCGCCATATTAGCTTATACACAAAAAGTAACCACAGTTGGACACCTCAAGTGTTTGATGAAGATACCAAATTTAGCATTAAGGCGCAATGTTCGCCAGTCTGTTTTATAGAGGAATCAAATCGCATTTCTCTCCAATGAAGCAGTTTGAAATCCTGAACATGTTTGCCCCGACGACTGGGTCCATTTTTGTTATAATCTACATTTTTAACCCCGGGAAGCAATTTTTCCGTAGTATCCATGCGTAAATTTCTCTCTTGCAGCAAGAACAACAGATAAACTAAAGATAATAGCTCTGCCTATAAAATACATTTTTCCCGTATCACGTGACCTAACGTTTCAACGAAAACAATAACAAATCAATGAGGTTGAAAATATTCTATTGTGGAGATTTTGGGTCTAATCCGCTACCGGAAGATGAATGCGATTTACGCACTTCAGACAAACATCTAAGACCTGATCACGTAGTCAGTGGGCGGAACAAGTTCCGATATGTTCCATATGCGGACAAAATTCACTTGCATCCGTCAGCTTGAAACGGCAAACATTCAGCCTCTTACCGAATGAGCACAATTCAGGCAGGCGATTTCATCTTTTTACGCAGTCTGAGCTACAAATTACTTCAGTTCTTGCCAAATTTGCGTTTCCAATTCTAATTCGGAAATGCGGTGCAGATCTGGAGGAAAACAACATGTTCCCCGACTACTGTATACAGTATACCACAGCTGCGCATGTTCCCTTGTGAACAGGAGTTAGTTTTGTTGATTGAATAAACCGGCATTGCCACACATATCCTAATTTTTTGGAAAGGATAGAATAAAGCATAGAGGCGAATGCAGGAAATGTGGGCATGATTTAAGGACCATCAAAAATACACTTGTCCCTTAAGAAAACCACCTTCGTCCCGCACAGAAATACCTGCTTAATCAAACACAGAACTGCTGCATTTGAAATGCCACCGCTCTAGGACTGTCACAAATGTGTTCTTGCCCATCTGGATCTACAGTAAAGTTATGCCCAGTATATGTCAGTATAATGCTTCCAGTCGAAAGGCCTATAAGTCGACTAGTATGACCACCGTCGTCAAAAGAACTACCACTAAAAATAGAGGTGATGTGAGTCAAGAGACATCACAACAAGCCACCACATTGGGCTTGTACTACTTGCACTACATTTTTGGAAATCCGTATGGTGATTCTATCATGACGCTTTAGTAATGAGACACCCCTGATGTTGACTTGCATTTCCATCTGAAAAGCGTATTCGAATAAACATTCCTTCTTCTTTGACGAGTCTTTCAGCTGCAAAAATTAACTCATATGTCCAATGATGTCAGTATTAATGCCCCCTCACGCTCCTAAAGTAACCAGCGACCACTTTCTACCGGCCACTTGACATGGTCTTGAAGTGGTTTGATAAACGGAATTTTAAGATATCACTCAAAGTGGTTTCCTTCTAGTGATGAACCCGTTTGGAGTTTTATCGTTGCTGAGATGTCTGTTTCGTCGAGATAAGGCTTAATTTGGAATCCCGGGAATAAATCTCTGTATAATCCTGGAATTTGCTAAACATTCCATTTGTGGGATAGCACAGATGGCACTGTTATACTTATTACGTAACTTTTTACAGTATAGTCTTCTTTTTGACACAGTTTGATTTTAGTTACATAACCCTCATTTTTAAAGTTTAAACGACATGTTTGATTTCCCTGACCGTTCACCTAACTGGTAGGCTGTTCATCGAAAATGAGCATTGTGGATGGCTGACTTACTCTGTTGGGCGGGGCAACACAAGTATTATATGGAAAAGTGCAAACAGCGTCTGCCAATAAATTTTCTTCGCCACTTTAAATCCAGTTCACATTAAGGCGAACAATTTGCATCCCGTGGTGAATTGTCTATGTGCAAATTTATAGCCGTGTGATGCAATTAATACAATAATTGAATTTTCATGAAACACTATTTAGTACATCCGTGGAACCGGACTAAAGTGAGCCTGAATAAGCCTAATGACAAATTTACCATTAGATGTTCGACAATAAAGGTTTTGGAAAGAGTGTAACATAATTGTCAGGACTTGTTTACCACTGGTTTCTATAACCTCTACTGGAATTTAAAAAAGTAAGGTTTCAGCACTTCAAAACATTAAGGTTGGAAGGAATATTTCGTCTCACCGGCTAACAATCTCATTTATTACATTCTTTAACTAAAGTCATGTTCCAGGTGCGGTAAAGCGACGGATAATCAATACCCCGTCACCTGGATAAAGAACTAATCGATGGACACATTCCCCGCATTCAAAAAGAATGAAATAAGTAAAAAAACAGTAACCCGGAGGACAATTCTGTGTATAGCCCACGGTTAGTCTTTGGTTATCCTGTATAAGATCTGATCACCGTCTACTTCATTGAATTTTTTGGTCGTTGGCCTCCGAAAATGTTATCAAAGTCACCAGTGTTCTCACCAGGTAAACATCATCAGCTGTACCCATTACTGAAGTGACAGAGTAGGAATTTAAGCTGCGTTAATCGTGGAACGGAATTGACACACTTGTAGAGTCTTCATCCAACGAGATACATTTCAATTGAATCACGTACACTCATCCAAATGGCCAACTCATGGGTTGGCCCAAATGTCATGGTCTGTTTCTGATACCAATATCAACTTGACCATTCATAAACAGTCCGGTTTTTTCTACTTGAGAGGTAATTAGTGTGTAGAACAGGCGTTAGCTCTCTGTGATCAGCATACTCTTTAAGCAACATTAACGACAAATGATGGAGGCCACAACATTCACCTGACATCACTTGTTCCGTGTTACTATATACCTCTATATCTGTGTCGACTGCAAAGACACATTCATGAACTTTGTTGAATGCAGTAGCTGGGCTTAACAGGCTCCTACATCCCTGGCTCAGATTACCGAAGGCTGAGCCACACTAGCACCGTTTTTGCCTTTATCGTGCATTTTGCTGGTTTGCATGTATTTGAAATCAGCACCTTACCTACAGGTAACTTGCAGTCTATTAATCACGCAAAACAGACTAGTGAAAGCGGATCAGTTGAATGCGTAATGCTACAAAAGCTTGAGAGAAACAAGAACATTTTGCGTGTGTTGCGGTTTCGGACTAAGCATGTGAAATCGCTGAGTGACCTCTACTAAGGTATGTCGACAGAGACCATATTCCAAATGTCCATAGGCAGAAACGTGTTGGAATACGATCTAATCACAAACTGTTGACATTTAGTAGCAAGTTAATTCATAATAAAACCCACTAATTAGTAGCATTTTGCCCGTGAACCTCATTTCGTTTTACGTTGTCAAAAAATTAGTCTTCTTATTCGAATAACCTATTAGTGGCGCCATTTGTGCTGAGGACTTTACACAACAAGCATCCGAAAAATTTGCATTTAAATTCGGCATCAGGCGCCATGCTTCCGTTCATCACCTATAATGACACGTCGCCTACCAGACGTTGTACTTTGTGTATTAAAAGGCATAGCAATTCTTCCGCATTTAATAATCAGGAAGTTTTAACGGAAGGAATTAAAAAGAACCGAATTGAGTGCAATATAGTGTGTAAGTTGTTCCCGTGCCGGTCTTTGTTGAATTATCTGTAGCCTTATTTGCACACCATGTGATCTCCAGGCTACCGGTATTTCGTAAAATTCCAACTGACAGTGGAAACAGTGATGAATCGTGGTTTTGCCTGCAACTTTTACGGTGGTAGAGGACTGTCGTCGATCGTCTTCTTTTAGCTAGGCCACTGGATGAAGCTGTTTGCAGCAGAAGCAGCTAGACAGAACGGCACTCAAACCAATGTAATGATGTGGGTCAACCAGTCAGAGTTAAATTAAAAGCCCGCCTGTTTATATACAAATAATTCTACTGTACTCACTAAACATCAGCTAACTATTTGCTTCTCCCGCCTTTGTTAAGCGAGTGATAGTGCGGACAATGAAGCAAAGCAATCTTGACCTTACTTACGGCAATGGTGCATCACAGTATACCAATGAGCAGATGATTACATCTTGAGTTGTAATGAAGGGCAAAAAACTACATCATCCAAGCGAAAAATCATATAGTGACTGCGGCTACAAAATATTTTAACTGTTAATCGGCCAGATCAAATCCTGGCTGAAAACCTACTGAAAATAGCGGGGACAGAGTAGTGAGCGGCCGCATGTTGTTAACTGGATTTTCAACTTGTGGCAGACTTATTTGATAAATAAGAGTAACGCTTATAAAAGAATCTTTAAATAGGTGACCCAATTATGGGAAATAAATATCGTCTCATTCAAATGTCATTCAAAGAGAGACAAGAAAAATGTCATACACATCACAAATCAGACGGTCGCTCGTTTGTTTACTGAGCTGCGCAATATGATCGCAAACGTCCCATCACTAATCAAGGTGACATTATTAACGCATTGTTAGGGTAGTGGAGTAGACAGTAGCTGTGAGTCAATGGTTGTTCGCAAGGTAGTTGTGCATTCGGTAATATACGCGCCGTTAGCCAGGGCTGGCCTACAATCGCTACTGATTTTTCCGGTCGAGCGAGGCAATTAACTATGCTGTTATCTTGTGTCTTACATAATCGGTAACCACGTAAACTTTGAGCTTGGCCCGCTTTTGTCTCTGGTCGGTGCTGAAGTAACCTGTATTCCTCACCTCTCTGGGCTCCACTTTGTGATTGTTGTTGTCCCGGTTAGTGGTAGAACGCTTGCACTTAATGTACCCATCTTCGCAAACAAGCCAACCACTATTCACGCTGGCTAAGCTGCAGAAATTCCTGTGAATAACACGTCACAGTTCATCTCGGTGGTCCCCAAAAAAGATGGATATGTTTTCTGTCTTGTGCGCTGAACAATTAGTTTTTTAACGGTGTATCCATCAATACAAAAACAACACGATAATTCGGGGCAAGTCTACAAGGACTCTGTTAAAACTGGATTGCAGCAGGTACATGTTCCAGTAATTGGTAATTCAGTGTATTCTAAAAAATCTACCGTTAAATCCTAGTCTATTTACAAAGCGCACGTTGTGTATCAGCAGCTTTGTCGAATTCCGCCTTTAAAAACAAAACAATAGGAACTACCATTAGTACGGATAACTGCATTAAGGAATCTCTTTTTTGGGAAGCACATTACTGGTTAAAGAGGCTGGAATATATCTCCTCGCTCGTGACTAGTGTATTTGAAGGGCGGATACCGGTCTCTAAAATCAGTGGAGGCAAATCCTATTGAGAGGTTTGCTTTTATTCGAAGCTACTACATATTACTGTGGTGGCACTAATCTATCTATGGGGCAGCTACTCAGCATCGCCGACCTGTTTCGGGGCCAGATCATTTTTATTACATTTATATGACAGAAATATTTTAAAATGGTGCTCCTTTTATAGGTGTATCGGTGGGTCCTATCAAATGAGGAAGGTCAAATTCCTCCACATTGCTACAAAAAAAATCAAAAATCCAGCTAAAAAGGTTTTCGGTCTTTTGTTTAATGCGTTTTTTAGAAGAAAACCAGTATACGCTTTTGAAGGAAGCTGTCACATTCAGGCTCAAACAAGAATCCACTAGGCTGTTTAAAAGGTCACCGTGAAAGCGACCCACTAGATTCGCCTGGCTGCATTTGTCATCTAGGCATATTTAAAAGCTATTCGTCAAAATGAAATTCTTCAAACGATGTCATGAACATGCAACGGTGCTTCGTCAACAAAATGTGATCTGTAGTCAACGAGTAGTCAGTTACTCAAAAAAAATGTTGTGGAATTTGAAGCCTCGGAACTTAGGGTGACCCCCTGCCTGGTTGACCCAACCAGGAACAAATTGATGTGGATTTGGAGGAATTAATTTTTGCTGGGACATAAACTAATCACTCGCTGTTATCAAAACGCCAGCGAAATAGTGCAGGAATAGCTTTTACTGATATCGTGCAGTGGGCATCGGTCTTCAAACTAGGTAGAAAAACGCAGCACATACCGATTTCGCTTTGCAGATGAATGGCAGGGAGCATGAACTTTGATTGGCACGCGCCCAGATTAGATGTCGTTGTAGAACATCTGTTTCCCCAAACAATGTAAACAACATTGTGGTGGGCACGACGCATTTAAATGTAGTTAACGGGGTCTTTCATAACTTCATGGAAAAACGAGCAGATATATCGTGAAGGTAAAAACACGCAGTGGAAATTATTCGGTTAGCACAAACAGGTTCAGTTAGGAATACTGACAACCATGCACTTAATAGTGCTTCCGCTTTTGAAGTAGGGAAAGCTGTGCTGGTTTTAGGGTATATTTCGGTCAATTTGTCAGTTGGCCTATTCATCCAATCGGCGAGTAAGGATGACCTGAAAATTGTCAAGATTTTCATCTCTAGATGCATAAAAATGACGTGAAAATACCATTGGTTGGACCTCTGGAGTCGAGGCCAGAACCCGTAAAGGAAAGAGAACAAATAAGGACGTTCATCGTCGTGCGGCTATGTTTTCATGCTCATTTAAATACTGCAGTTTTACTACAGACGTAATTTGCTAACCGATATTATTATTTTGAGGCCCGATTGATTATGGTTTACCTACCAATAATTCGTTTTATCCGCAGTTTGCTGGATTATGAGCACCCTCTCCAATATTCGATCGATGTGTAGCACTGCATCCCCTCATCCATTTCCTCAGAACATTCAGATGCCACGAGTTGTGAGAACTTAGTTAGTCTCCCTAACTACAGACTTAAAATAGTCAATATTTATGATGAACGAACATCCGCCCATTTCTTTTCGGTGATTTCTCGCGTTTACTAATCTACCACGTGCTTTCCAGGGTAAATACTTTATGATTCAAATCTCTCTGAAGATAAAGGGCCCTGGGGTTAAAGATAAAATGACGCATAATTAAAATGCTTTTTTTAAGCCTGTGATGCATTAACCAATCATTCGGCTTTTAAACAGTGTTCCACGGCTAGCTTTGGCTATGTTGCGATCCGTCGTACTCTGATAAAACAGTCCACACCAGTAATATTAAACCAAGGAAAAATGCTGATTAGATAAAACCCAAGAAATTTTTTGTGGCATAAAAATAAGCATCACAAACAATGTTTTTCATTAATCCTGTACGTTGCATTCTCATCGGTTGTAGTCTATATATTCAGATGCTGCCTGCAAAATCTAAGGTCCACCCAAGTGATGACTATGCTGGGCGATCAAACGCAGTTCTGGGCTTAAAGTCACTGTTTTACCAAAAGAGCTTATCTTCCAATTACACTATCTACTTTTTTTAACTGGCCACTGAGTGACATAAGGTGATGGCTTAGTGACAGGCATTGGCGGTAATTTTGTCGGTGTATCGCGTTCGATACCTAAAATACCAGTGTTACGGTCGTCTGAGAAACTAACATGCAATTTGCCGCATATATTTTCATTGTGAAAAATATTGCCAAAGATACAGCCGTCCACGAAATTTTCCTTTAATATAGAGGTAAAAACATAGATGAGCGGGACTTTTAACTGGATATCCGTAGGTTTCCAAATGAGAAAATGGCTGTTCATTTGGTTGACTTTTATTGAGTTTGATTTTTTCCTATGTATTTGCACTTTATTTCCGTTCAAAGTTGCACGTAAGTTCAGCTTGAATCTTCTCGCAATACGCTCCGCAGCCATATGAAAGCAGTGCTTTCGATAAATGCTTACTTTTCCTGATGATGTCATTATTGTCGTGCCCAAAATCAGTGTTCATTTCGTAAGGCCGATGGAACGCACAAGAAAATTCGGAAGTCTCCGAATTCATGTCGAGGGTGAACTAAGCTCCTTTTGCCTTCGATAAGTCTACGCCGGTATATTTTAGGTGACTTTACAAAATCAATATTTCTGTCCACTAAGGAAGTAATGCCTGAGCTACACAGAAGCAAACCTGCGATTTTTTAGTTCGCGTTTTATAGTCAGGGGCGAAAAGGTAAGAAATGTAGCATAATGTAAATAGTGTGATGCACTCTATGCTGGAGATATACTAAAATGCGTGCTAAACTACGCTGTAGATTAATGTTGGTTTATTTTATACCATCAGGTTATCCATCACCATCTTGACGGTTACTGATTGTTTCCAACAACGATCCGGCCACGTTGAGTTACGCTCAAAACCACAAAAGTAAAATCCTTCAAATGGAGGATTATCAACAAATGCGGTCTAATGAATATAATGATAACACGATAAAACTGTATAAACCTCAAATCGTTGGAGTACGCCCGCGTCTATACACCAACGCCAATTCCAAACGGGATACCAGAGTGCACACTGACTCAATGCAATGTGGCCACAAGATAGCGAAACCTACGTGTTGATTTAAACAAGACGTGCGATGACAAGGTCAAAGAGGGTTTACGCTCAGGTCAAAACAACAAAGGCATTATTGGCACAAAACGGAAACAACAAAGCGGGGAATTATGTTGTACTTAATAAGAATAGAAGAAAAGAATCAAAAACGCTATGGTAGTGGACGGCCTGCTGTAATAGTTGGAATTGCAGCATTATTCTGAAAACTAAACGACTTATAAGGTGACGCCGATAGCTCGATGGCAAATGAGTAAATGTCCACTGGCATGTTATCAGGGTTACGCTGGCTGCTGACGTCTACAGGCCTCTACACTTTCTCCCACCGGTCTCATTCCCTCGAGTCCACATAGACCGTGCCGCGCTTTTAGTGGCACTCCCGCTGCGTAGAATCGTCCATAGGTTTGACCACCGTAGAACGGTAAATTTGACCGAATGCCAAACATTCAATATAATGTGATGTAAGATGGCATAAAATCGCGCATAGAGTAATTTAATTTATTTTATTCGTCATAGATTGACTCTCCAGTACCAAAATTTCATGAGTAAGACTACACAGAATAAAGTAAACTGACCGCAATACAGAGTAACCCACTAGAACATTCATCAACTGTGTTGGATATTTGTGTGGTCACAAAATGATACAGGACTTTGATTTACGGATTTCTTGGTACCTGTCTGCTAGAAGTTATGCAAATATTTTCGCTCACAAATATGTTTTTATGCATACAGAAACCAAAGTAATGTTACACGTTTACAGACAGTTATCGGCTGGCATTTACATCGTTAAGCACTTTATGATTGGAGCGGTTGCAGTTTGGAAAAATATCACTATTATCAATGGCAGCAATGCACAACACTACAACCTGGCGCCTAATTTCCTTACGACTATGACAGAACAAACAACCAGCAGATTGAAAGAAAGAAGGAATTGCATGGAATTAGGTGGAATAAGCCCTGTGTCTTCTATTAATAGGGTTAATAATAAGATGGCCACACTTATTTACAGATCACATTGACGGGACACCCAGCGGAATACGGCTGAATCTATCGTTTGTGATATTTTTCTGAAGCTGGGTTCCATGATGGCCTCCCGTCAGTATTAGGCCAATTTGCAACTATGTGTATCCTAACAGCTAAAACAATTTGTCCGCGTAGAAAATAAGGTTGACAGACGCTGGGGAACTGCACCTACCTAATGACTCTAAAACTGTTAACCGGGCCGTCGGCTGTTGAAGCGTTTTCAGTATCCTATTAAACGGTAAATGAACTTTAGCTTGCTAGTCCGGCAAGGATCAGAGAGGATTATTAAAGACCAGCGTCCCCCTGTATTAGCGATGGGGTAGGTCAGGATTTCGTTAAAAAAACCTGTCAGTTCCACCCGCCTTCTTCAGAAAGTAAACTCTGTCCACAGTTTAAATGATGGGCCCAAAAAGCCACACGAATGGCGGCTTCCGAGCAGAATGAAATGCTTTCAAGACTAACAAAATGAATATTAATAAACGCGAGACCATAAAGTTTGGCATGTGAAACCAAGGGACTGATCACCTTTCGACCAGCTTAGTTTTCTTTAGTTTGTGACTGAGTATATGTGATTGATTTTGAACAATAGGATGACTATTTTGTCACCCAAATTACTGGTCAGAGCAGAAGAAAAATACTGTCATAAATGAAAAAGACTAACATTCCTCCGGACGTCTAATCCCAGAAAAATATATAAGGTTGCATTTTTTCACACATAATGCTACATGTAAATTAGTTTTATCGTGGCAATCGAATTATTGCTTGTTCGGAGGCTGTGACGCATGTTTCAAGAGGCGCCCCGTAAAGAAATGGAACAAATCCACTGCCAAAAAACGTCTAGCGGATGTTTGACACTAACGCATCCAAGCAACAAATAAAATTGCTTTCCTGTTACTTTTGGCCACGAGCCATTTTCACTGGTCGCACAAACCGCATAGTCTATAGCAAACGGTGTATGCGGTAACTGCACCGGAGGAATCATCGGAATACATTATCCGTGTTGCAAATATGTTACTTAAATTTATTTCTCTCAGCTGAACACCGACCGGGTTAACTCTTAATCCTGATCAACAGTACATAGCACATAAGTTTTAAGTAAGACGTTAAGTGTATTACTTCTCCGTGGTGGCCAGTATGCTAGAGCTTCATATGCGAACAGTCATATACTACTCATAATTGGTGGCATAACATGAAAATAAACGTGTAAATTCCGCTAACGGAACGGATAGGCGATGTAACCTGTACCTTTGTAATCGTTTCCTTTGTTGTTTGCAATGAAGAACTAAAGTAAATTGTAAGAATCCAGATCAAAAATTGGTAGACATAGAAGTTCTTCGGTAAAAATCTATGGTATGCCTGTGAGGCAGAATTCTAACGGCACGTTCCAATGCTCGAGAAATCCGTCTGCATACAGTTGCCTGTCATACACATCATTGCTTTTTCAACCGTCACACCCTGCCTAACAATCTCTTACCGGAGAACAGTCATAGCAGCACAAGTAGGGACCCAGTTCTCCGGTGTCCACCTGCTCAGCCACAGCGAAGCATCATGGTCAAACGTGATGTTATACTCTTGATGATGATGCTCAATACATTTGAAAGACAGGTTGTTGGTTCACGATACGTTACTCTCATTCTACTTCTTTGACGATATTCCTATCAAAAGCTCTACTAAGATCCAGTGTTTAAAAAAACATCCCCCAAGGAAAAGGTAATACAAACGGGTTTCCCGAAGGACACTAGGAACTCAAACTCCCGGAACATTTGACAGACAATGTGTCGGAAGGACTGGTCCAACTCACTTCAAAGGTGATATAGCTGTATATCATAGGTAGAAAGACTGAGGAAATTCTTCGGAAGAACATTTCCTGCACGCCGTCTAAATATGTCCTTGGAAAGCCTACCACTAGCAGAACAATAAAAGAAACAGACCGACTCATCAGACTATATGTATGTACACATGTTAGATTTTCTGTACATATTGAGCCAGTTATTTTAGTTGCGCCAGAGGAAAATTGTCCAAATGGGCTTTTAAACACCTCCCAACCATTTTCCAGACAGAATTAAGATGTACAGTTACCAGTTCCGACGTCAAGCTATTTGCTAGACATCAGGCAGTATTCGAATACCGCGACAGCTTTTACACTCATCTATAAAGTATCAACACAGTTGCCGGGGTCTAAATTGTGATATAAGACCGTTTCAAACACACGTAGATATACGCAGAATACACTATACGTTTCAAATGCAGAACTTGAAAAGTTGAATATCCTCAACCCGTATTTAAATTTTGCCATTCATCAACCTTTGACTTAAATATTTTTCAAAATGTCCAGCTGTACAGATCCAGCTGTAGTCGACATCGGAAATACAATCATGTTGCTAGCTGTTTACATGATCGGTTGAGATGTGAAACCCACGACCTCTTTACGGGCAGCCAATATAGCCTTCAGTAGGAACTATCGAAGTCAAAGCAAAAAAGAAATAAAAAACTTGTGCGCCAAAGGGCTGTGCAGTTTTGGTGCCTGCTGTAATTTGAATTTTGTATTCGAACTTTGTGTTTGAACACATGGCAGAGTTGATGTTCACCTTATCCATGCACCAGTTTTTCTGTTCGCATTTAGCCCGACGGTAGTGTAGTCTTCTTCTCGGTTCACTGAATAGGTGAAAGGTGATCAGTCAACCAGTGTTAAATCATTATATTTGTTTGGTTTCAACTAATTTGACATGATAGTAGCTAGTCAGCGTGGAATGGAGTTTGCTCACATAAAACCGATCTGTTTGAATGTACTGCTATTCTTACGGCATCAAAAAGCACCGGAAATTAACCTGTACAGGTACAGAGGTATAGTCGAATTTGCTGTTATTAAAAACTGTGGTTTAGCATATTAGTCTGTCACGTATACATGAGCCATCTCAACCAGCGAATTAAGGCGAATCACTATAGAAATGTCGACTAAACTCCATTCATGTCTTTTGTACGCGATGAAATGTGCTTTATCAAAGGGGAGAGATTCGAAGCCTAGCAGCTTCATCCAAACAGACAGTTTAAGCATAAGGACTGGCTGCAGTTGGGACGAATAAATTATCTACATTTTGCGGGTATATTTATTTCCTGAGTTTGGTTGCTTTCTGGAGTATTTGACCGGTCTTTCATTACAAATTGGTATAGCAGATCTTTGGTAAATCTTGTCTTCTGTACCAGATAGCAGCCATACATGGATTTGCTTCTTTTACTAAACCTTCAAATCTAACGGGACTTTACCTAATCACCTTTCCTCCTCAGGTGAGTTTGCCAAGAAAACCGCACTGGTTTAAAAATAAGTGGATCTTTCGAACGGTATTGGTCTCTTCAGTTTTACGCCACTAAAGGAGCCAGCGAATTATGCAAGATTGCAAACTCAAAATTGTCATGGTTTGCGAAAGCCCGCTGTGATGTGTGTTGACATTATCACTCGAATACATCACACCCAATCGATTTAAATTTGCCAGTGTGTTTACCTAATTATAATTTATCATGAGTTAAAAAATTCTGGAGTATTGCAGCAGAACTGACTACTTTCCACTTGGCCGGATTGCCGAAGTGCGGCTTAGGTTTCTTGAAACTGTGTGCTTTATTCGGTTAGTTGAATTGTTTGGAGAAAAACGTGCAGCTGTTTCAGCCGTAGACAACATGTCAATGTGATGTTTTTGATGACATGAGGGAGATTAGCCCAATATGATAACGAACGTATCCTCTACTGCTGGTACATTCAAACAGATGGCTTGGTTTGATTTTTTCAGGCCATAATCACCCGTTACGAAGCTAAGACAAACACCATCTGTTCTCCAATAAGATGGACCTACTCGTCGGTACATCTCAATTAATTTAAAGTTCAAAATTGGCTAGCGTAATTGCCTTAGCTACTAGCGTCCTTAAAATCAGCCTCGTCCTTAGAGTGTTTAAGACCGTCCTTTTCACAAACGTGGTTATCGTGAATTCCGGTTATGTTTGTCTGAATTTTATTTTTTCCTTTTTTGTGAAAATTCCTGGTTCACCAGAAAACCTTAACAATTTAGCCAAGTTTGTTTTATCACGGCCCCTACAAACCGAAGAGCACCGGAGGAAGTTTTCGGTTGTTTCGCGGTTGCTGTTGAAACTGAGGTAAAATTTGAAGTCGTTCTATCCACTCATTAAAGAATTTCACATTCTTTTCGCTGATTTAGAAACTTGTATTGCTTGGGTTTTATAAATTAGTACGATCATTCAGCATATTATTTTCCATCTACAGATGAACGTACACTTATCTATTCAAATGAATGCAGTGAGACTTTTATCCGTGCAGTTTCGTCAAAAAAACCCAACCCTTCCAAAGCAAGCGTACATTCGAGCGGTTCAAACTTAATTTACATAAAGGTCCACCAAAGAACGTAAGAATGATTTGGGGAAGAACGTAACCAGAGAGCTGAACATAATCATTGTCAGCCAAATTATGCGTTTCCAACCAGCAAGTGTACTGTGACCAGCCACTGCATTCGTCTAGATAAACCAATCTGCTTCAAAACAGCCACGCTCGCCTGATTCGAAAACTCTGAGCTGTGAGCTCAGGAATCGGTTCTTAGATGGGGAAAACGATGAAATCCTTTTATCGGGTATTTAATTCTCAGAGTCATACCGCATAGGCAACTGAATGGAGCGCAAATGAGCAAAAGACAAAAGGTCAAAATACTACATAACACTGACCGTTTTTGGTTGGTCGCATTTGCTACATACGTTGAGACGACTGAAAAAATTACTGCTGCAGATTGCTACGCTTTACGAAAACTACCGGGATGTAGCTCCGAACTCTCAGAGGCAGCAGATACCAATAAGCTCAATGATCCGTTTGTGGTTTTTATTTAACTCGTCTTGGTAGGCCATTACGCCTGAAATTTTTTGTGAGAATTCAGGGAACATAACCCAAGAAATAAATTACTAAAGGACAAATCCTAAGGCAAACTACCAATAGAATGGTTAATAAGTGATCTTGTAACGCAAAATCGTTCAATCATAAGATGGGCTTCTATCGCATGATCAGTAAGGTGAACACGCCCCATTGCAACACTAAACTTACTATCTGGGCTCAGCTTTTGTCTTGCAATTGACGAGGACCTTTAGGTGGATTGGTTTCTTTAAATAATGACAAATGGAAAGAGTTGTTTTATTTACTGAAAAATGCTCATCAATCGGCTGACTGATGAAGTCCGGCTTCATCTATGTCCTTGTCAGTGCAACCCTAAATGAAAAATTATGCAGCACATGAGACAGTATATCTCGTCGTTTTACGTGAGTGCGGCAGATATTCCTCGAGTTAAGCTGCTGGATACATGAACTTTTGTGCAGATACCGGTTTTTAGCGTCCATCACTTTCAAAATAATCGTGCTTGAATCACGTTCTCGGGGGCACTGTTATTCTGTTAAGAATTCTATAGCTTTTCAGGCTGCGCTGATAACTTTTTCCGGGTTACCATTTTAAATTGGAATTCGCAATGAAAACCAAACCTTGTGTTGAATATAATCCTCAGCTTGAAAAAGTATTTTGACTTAGCCTATTTTGGCTTTAAATGAGGTTAACCTGAAAACTTATAAATACTGCCCACTTAATGTGGATCCGCCCTAAACTGTTCCCTTGAGCTTACCGTCCTCAAATCTACTAAGGCACAGTCTCACAAAAGGGGATACATTAATTAAGATCCTGCTCTTATACAAGCTTCATGTCACGATATATAGAATTCAGTGACCCAGAAATATGGGTCAAACGTGTTTTTGTAACTGACGATGTCATATAGACGGAATGCCTCTAGCTTCAACTGGAATAGACTTGCAACGGAGGAGAATGTTAGTAGCTTACTTCGTATAAATGGCTGCCGTTCCATTCGATGAGATGAGCAGTTTTATTGCAAACGTTTCATCAGCAACGGAGGTGGCGTGATTAATCGGTGTGCAGACAATCGTTGAATCTGACCTCCTGACTCAATCCATATGAGTTTGGCCCGCCGGCGCCAACGCTACCACTCTTATCGTTTAAACCGCCCGACGCATTACGACGCGTCGCTGTTACTAAGCCCTTACGATCTCTACTCTGTTGGCATTAATACATTTGCAGCCAAATTGCTCAGCTCAACAAACTGCAAACCAGTCAAACTGGAAAAGTCTGTCTGAGGACAATCCATTTGTTTTTCACTGGAAACCAACGGTTAATGCCTGACCCATAAACTCATCAGTTAACACGGCACCGATCTAGATAAAGCTTTGTTCCCGAAAATTAAAAACAGACTTTTTTCACACAAAAGAGTTGGAGTCTCATTGGCAGTTAGCCGAACCCGAGTATCGAATACTTTGACAGTAAAAAATCCTGTTTATCAAGGTCCTGGTAGAGCACGTTGTAGGCAGACGCATCAACAGAACGTGGAGGCTTCTGACTCATCAATGTGATGTCCACCGATCCCGCCAGGTCAGATATGACTCTCACAAAAAATGGTATGAGCGGTCCTTGCACAAGAGCAAGCATTTGGATGTGTTTATGGGAAGCAAACTCCCCATCGCCGAGCTGGGCGAAGTGTAGCACGATTGTTATGCACTGCTGACTATGCTTTTATCCAAGGGACCTGAAAAGCGATTGGTTTTAACTATTTTTATTTAATCTTTTTTAAAGAATACATCCCGGCTTAATATTTAAAGTACTGTGGCCAAAACATTTTCCATATGTGGCGTGACTGACATTTAACTGACATTATTCTAGCAAGGATCTCGTTTGTCTCTTCCAGATTACAATACTAGAGCTTTTACTGGGCCTTGGGAACTGTGTATCATTCGTGACTCTTGGTTGTTTGATGACATTACAATTTTCTCATGGCAGACAACTCATGGTGAACGTCAACTGGCTTTTGGGTGAACCAACTGGCATTTTCGCAGTTCATTTTGTCAGACTGTTAGTCTTTGTCTAAGTACCTGGGCTGCGTGCACTTGTACAACTAAAAGTTTGTTGACCAAGATATGTGATGTACCGGGACTGGCATGGGTAGAAAGCAGTTTGGTTTGGGCATATGACCCACAGAAAGCAATGCAAAGATAGCCAATATAGAGGGTTTTGCGTTACTTTTCACCTGACCTTACTTATGAGTTTAGATGAAAAGTTTTATCACTTTATTCGAGTAATTAACGGTCAGCGATCGACAATTCCCTTGAAAGGGTGTAATGTTTCAACAGCTCTTTGGCAGATTTTTCTTTATCTATAGCATATTGTACATTACATTACATTACATTACATTACATTACATTACATTGAAAATTACTCTGATGAGCACCAGTCTACGGAAGTGCATATTCCGTTTTCTTAAAACAGCCAACGCTTTGGAACTTTCCAAACTGAATGCAATCCTGATAAAGGAAAATTGGCAAGCAACAAGTTGGAATTTGGTTGGACGGAAACCCTTATGCTTGTTGCGTTGTGGCTAGTGGTTTGGCCCAAGACCGTGCGTTCGAAAAAATTATTACTTGAGGGAATGCACAGGGTTTTGTGATCCCATCTCTTACATGAACGGCAAACGGCATAATGTTTTCTTTGCCACGCATCAATTGTGATAACCCTTGTTCTTTAATTAATTTGTGTGACCCGATCGATTGACAATGGCATCTCTTTGCAGCTGATTACATTGGAAGAAACACCAGTAATGGAGAAAACTTTCGGCTGTCATCTGTATATTGTCCATCACGAAAACGCACCTATTCGGTGGCATGTGTGCACCTAAACGGGGCGGTGTATTCCAACGCATTACACCTTTTCCTGAGAGTTTTGTGTTGACAAGTCTTGTTGAACCGGTAGACGTAGTCGGGTCCGTAGAATAAACATACGACGGTTATTAGTTTGGCAGTAATAAGCGTCAGAGAGTTTATCTTTTTTCTTACCATAGTAATGACGTCACAAGCGTCACGAGCATGTCTGAAATGTTAAAAGCTGAAAATGTCAGCTACTGGCTCAGGTAATCGCAAGAGCACTAGGCCATTGTTTGGCCTTACATTAGCGACGTATGTAGAAGAACAGTTTGAATTGGGATACTGTGACTGAAAATCAAATATTTTCAGCGCAACCGGGTGCCCCTAACTAGAAGTATTCATTAATTTTCATTCGCCTATGCCGTGCGTTGACAAAATCACTGTCTTTATTTGGTAAAGAATTACAGCCGATGTTTGGAACAGATATTTGTGCGAACATTATTATTGAGGCTCCTCATATTTACTTCCTATAAATCACTGCATTTACATCTCAAAGATGAGTCACCGTCATCCGTGCTCATGTATGGCAGCTGTTCTAATCAGCTAACCAATTGCAGTAATTCCTCAGTCATCTACCAGCTAGCCGGGTCATCTTCGTCTCTCAGTATGGGTTATGTGACTGTCTCATCGACAATTTTCTACCCCACGCAAATTTTTGGGAAAAAATAGAGTTGGAGTGGGTAGTCCCATCATCCAATGGACAGTTGACCACCTCTTTGATGTTTCCAAAAAACTGCCATAAAAATAACGGCGGACAAATGACCCAACTCAAAATAAGTATAAACCAAGTGATATAGCCGTCAACTGCATTTGAGTGTACAGTTGCTAGGTTTGAGTGAAAATTTTTCAGCTAAATGAAATAGGTTCCCCTACCACCAAACTATTCCGAGGAATCTGTAACAGCAGAACGCTTGTAGACCTAGAGATCTAACCAGGTGAAGCCACATGTGGAACCTGATAAAACTGCCTCTTTGTGGGGTTAAATACCTGTTTTGGGAGGCAAAATCGGATAAATTCTATACATTTATCACAGCATTTCGTTTGCATTTTTGGAGGTTTCCCAGTTCTGAAGATTTGTATTTCCTCTTAATGTGGCCAGCGATAGCGAACAGGTCACATAAGACGAATTTCAAAATTGATCGTATTGCTATAATTTACTCTTCCCTGAACTACCACTTAATGCTTAATTATTTGCGCAATGAAACAGCGTGCTACAGCTCAAATTTACCACAAACGAAACACTTTTTCCAACGCTTTCCACCGGGCATTCGGGCAGTCACTGATACATCATTTATGACCAGCTGGGAGACGAAAAAATTGCTTGTGTTTAGTGAATCCCCCAGGGATATTTATTGGGAATAATGCATTATTGCATGCACATATGCCTTATAGTCATGTGGTTGTCACACTATTCGAAACAGATCAAAAACAAAAAACTTTTTGTGCACAGAACATGACTGTATCAGTATTCAGAGTGAATAAAATCCCAGAGGTCTTGGTGTCTGCCAAATTTTCGATTTTCATTCTGCTTCAGTCTGTTTGCCTTCAGGGAGGCAGGAACTCAGTGTTGCAGCAACCCAAAATTATTTTCGATCTACAGTAACTGCGTGCTTAACTGATCAACCAGTAGGATAATCAACCAATTAGATAACTGAATATTTGTTTGTAAAAACCAGCGAATTGGGAGTATTCTGTGATTTGAGACCTAACCACAACTTAATATTGTTTGCAAACAGACTAACACATGTGTAAGAAAACCACCTTCAATTGGCCAGATCATGACAAAATGAAAATAGGCGCTCCGCAAAAATGCAGACATGAAAGGGAGTCGCACCTTGTTGATATCTCGATGATTCGTAACCGGGGGTCTGCACAAGCTTGAATACACCAACAAAGAGTGCACGAAACCCGCCTTCAACTGTAGGTAATCTCCCCATAACTTTGAATAATATAATAATAATGATTGATAGTGTGGTCACCAATCTGAGTTTGTCCTCAACATCGTCTTGCTTGCTTTGATGAAAGACAACAAGAATTTACGTGTCGTTAATTAGACGTCCACATTTTTACAGGCCATAACAGCCCTAAGTATTCACATCCACACAAATACACAAGCACCCAAGCCCTAACCGCGATGCTGGAAACAATTCGAATCACTTACGAACCAGTTTCAGATGGGCTGTGGAATAGAGGTGTTGGTGAGATTCTTCGTCCAGGTTTATCCATCGAGAACTGTCTGACTATAGGGTTATAATACAATGAGTATAGTGGTATTAACAATATTGGTTGCAGTGGTTGGTTCCAACCACCATCATTCCAACCAGCATAATCACATTGCGAAAGTTGTCTTTGCTGTAACAGACTTTGATTTACTATCCTTTAGCGACCGCTTCCAACTTTAGTCTGATCTTTGTTGACAGTTCGCAACTCTTCACTCAATTCTAAATGACGCAATGCTGTCCGGGAGCTTGGAGCACTGTTACTCCTAGATCGAAACAACGTCAATCCTATGAGGGGGACTGTACCACTTTTCCCTCATTTGTAGTTTCCCCTTCGCAGAGGACTGAGGGCGGAAGATCCACGCACACTAGTAGTTTTCATCAACAAGATGAATGTGGTTATTGGCAACCACTAGTGGGCTTCCAGTTTCACGCCGGGTGTGGAAAAAGTCAGGCTCGCGTAAAGAGAGGGATGAAACTGCTGAAGTCAAGTCGGGTTACTGATCAGCATCCGGAGAACGAAAGCAATTGTGATCTGTGGAAACGGAATACATCCGGCTACTGCGGTTTAAGTCAAGAATTTTTGAGTGCTGCTGAACCCCCACTCATCTGGGTCCAACCAATAAGGTGGTTTATTTCGGAAAGGAATCTGCACTCAACTTGTGCAGCTGCTAAAATTGCTCAATAAGGTGACGCCCAGGTCGTTGAAGTCGAATCAACGAATGAAAATCCCAAGGGACAACCTAATTCCGAGGCTGATAAATCAGAAGTGCTCATCCAAGTCTACATGAACAGGTTCACTGGTTGGATAACAACGTAAAGCGATCCATCCATGGCTGGTTACGTCTACAATCGGACACCCTGGTTGGCAAGATCCACGTTGCAAACAACAAGGAAGACAGGCATCCAAAGTCTGAGTGCAACTGTCCCGATACAGCCAAAAGCACGTACGGATACACTGCTGTCTATGCAGTGCAAACTTCTACGCTACTTGGTTAATCATCTTACAGTAAGCGCAGTGGGTTTTTCTCATTCTTGTGAGGGTTTAAGGAAAATATGTGAACCCAGGAGCCGATATCGTGGCTGCTATGAATGACAGATTGCGCAATAGCGTTAATGGCAATGGTTGGCAGGATTGGGTCGCTTTACCGCTCTCTAATCAATGCTTTGTGTTCTCAGAAGGCGTATTTTCCTGGATATTTGCCCGCGGTATTCTGCTTTGGTGCAACCAGCTAAGAGATGCCAGGCTTGGTTGTGCTGACAAGAATCGTCATGGAAATCGCAGTCACTTGGAGAGCTCGGTGAATATGCTTTGGGTAAAGAATGCAACGGTAAACTCGGAAGCCTTCATGATCTTCTGGTAAACGCCATCTTCGAAACATCGAGATCACCTATTTTGGCCTAGCTTATCAAGCCTAAACCAAACTAACAACGATGATAGAAAAACCTTACAGCCTCCGAATGTTCGAATGAAATAAGAGCAGGCAGAAATATGATGCTGACAAATCTTCTCCCTCTGCTATCTCAGCCCTACGCGCCATCGATTTGGATGTTGATTTTACTGTTTAAGAACCGGTGATTATTTCACATTGGAGAATCTACCTTCCTCAGCTGGGGCTTCCTGAGGTCACTGTCAGTGTCTCGGTTTTGCCCGTCATTTTTGTGATCCCTACGTACCGCATTTACTTATGCGGAGCACATGGCGCTGAGTGTACTTTCTTGCCGATTTATTTCATACCTAATCGTGTGATGGACGCCCTATGCCTGGTTTGCGAGAGTGCTGAGTGTGGTATTGGTTATTGCGTCTCGTAATACACGCTGAATTGCCTGTCTTTCCTTTAGTTACTGATCTCTATCCGTGGGTTTTGAAGTCAAATGTCGTACAAGTCTTCAGGATTTTTCCAATAGACTGACGAAGCTTTTAGTAGCACTGGTCTACAACGTCTCTCTACCTTCTGTGCTCTCGTGCACATTCTTCAAACTCAATTTCCCTCATTTTTGTGAGTAGGACCATGCCAACCTTTCGTATACTTTCCTTCATCATTCTTTGCGTCTAATAATTTATTTTGGATCAGTGATTTTTGGGTAACGTGAAATCAAGCTATATATACTGTCATTTCAGGATAGGCCAGAATGCTGCCTACAGAGAAAGCGGCAGACATTTCGCAGGATCCCTGAAGAATTGCTGTGCTTGTAGCCGCAGAAAACCGTACTCCTTACAGGCGTGACAGTTGCCATCCTGAAATCTTGTTGGATGCAGTAATCAAGTTACAAGTGAACTCGAAAACCATCTCCACCTTCAAGTAAATGTCGTCTTCGAGGACTTCAGAACACTTACTGCGGTTTGTCCTAGTAACCCGGAGCTAATCGCCTTTTGGCAGCTTCATGAAATGGCAATGGATGTGAGTATATCCTCGGATGGGTGTGAAATGCTTGTGTGGATTGGGAAGAGGTAGAATTATGGTGCTTGGTACATACGGAGTCCTTTCCGAGCACCACTGACTAAGCCGGCGAAAATTGTCCAGTGGTTACCAAGGCCAAGGTACGCACCTTAACTTTGTCTCAATTTGTTAACATTGGTGAAACACTATTTATAAAGTTTCTGGGAACTCTCTGATGGTCCAGGACCAGTTTTTTTCTTCTTGAAGTTCACCAATTATTGTCAGTCTTTCCCCTGAGCTTATCATTTGGATCGCAAACATATCGTCACTTCAGCCTTCCTGACTCGCAATGGCGACTTTAATTAGACGGGTGATAAAACGTTTGCAATCCAGTCGATGAGCTCAGTGAACAGGCTGACAACCAAGCAGCGCGCCCGAGCCTCCTATACTTTTTAACATCACTCGCCATTGGGTTTGAAGTAGATCCATTCGTTTATTTCTATCAGCTTAGTGCTCCCGGTTGAATATTCACAACCGGGAGCATCTGGTGTTGTCGTTTGGGTAAACACACTCAGAAAAAGTTTAGCTCTAGCTCAACAAAAATGGATTTTCCACTTCATATTATTCATCGTTTGTTCCACTCCATGAACTTGTTGGTGAATATATGATGACTACAGGTTTCTATGTAGAAGTAACCAGGCTAAACGTGTAGAATAGACTTTCATCAAGTATATATAGGTGAAAGCTGTACTCAAAACTTCTTGAAGGTAAAACGTGAGCTTTCATGTTCTGGCAGAAATACTGGACATGGGCAACTTCCATTTAGTGCTGGAACGTGATGCCAATGGGTGCGCACTCCGAACACAGCGTAAATACCTGTATGCTCATGCAGATGATTCTGACGGTTTCCTGGATTTTTGAGGGAATTTTAACGCAAGCTGTTGATTATTTGAAGGGTCGCTGGTTTGTTTACCAGAGATGTCCAGAGCCGGCTTCGTCTAATCTCAGTCACACGTTTTATCCGTGTTAGGCCCATGAGTTGTTGGGAGTGAATTTATACTATATCGGCTCAAATGCAGTCAGAGGTGCTGTAATCCCGGGCAAATGATGAGCGACTAGTGCCAGCATTACCCTGATTGTAATTTGCTTAGTAGATTACCAATGTGACTGATCGACCATGAAAACTAAACACGAATAGAACAGCTCACTGATCAACCCTTTTCCACACAACCTTCCTTTGGATCTGAGTTGCTCGGAGAGTGGTTGGAATTTTTTCAATATGGCAGACAGAGCATGAGGGCACGCGTTTCCCCCAATGAATACATAAGGCTGTCACGGCCAGTCGCTGTCCCACGTTCACCAAGCAACCGGAAAATGCAGTCATCCGTATGTTTCCGATGATCAGGATACCGAATTTTAGGCAGAAAAACGACGATTGTGTATTTCGGTTGTCTGCTTATGCGAAAAACATAAAACAGATGGGAAACATAATACTGTATAAATATTTATCAAACAAGGTAACCTTTGAGACGAAATGTTCGGACATGATCTTAAACTGGAGGATATTTCAAATTTGAGTCAATATATTGCAGTTTTGTTTTCAACAATGCCTAATTTTAGAGAAACTTACCGCTTGTTGCTCCATTTATCTCTGTTACGTAAATTTCGGAGTATCCCGCTCTCTTTGAGGACAACAGTTGGGGTTGAACCATGCTTTTAACCGCTCGCCACATCTGGAAACCTTTGTAACATTGGGCAATTTAACAGATAGAATATGTGATTACCACAGTATTTCTGGACATACTTAGCAGCTTTCAACAGTGAGAGCAAGTACACTAGTTAATTTTCGTTTGTTGATTCTACACTGGTAAAAAGCGTTGGCCTAATAATTGGTTTATTGCAAAATGTTAACAGTTGACTGTCTCAGAACTAAGTCAAGGTGTTGGCCTCATAATCTTTCACTGTATTCTCTAAGCTGGCGACGAAAATACTGCAGCTGTTTACTTCTGCTACTGGTAAAATAGCAAACCAGGTACCAGGTAATAAGGCTCGAGATAGCCCCATGTTTAAGGCACCAACCTGAAGACCTGAAGATTCGCGGTTCGAAGCCAGCTTCGGACTCTCGATTAATCCTTTTGTAGGCATGGGAAACCAGACAGTGTATCAGTGTTCGTGTTTCCATCGGGTGGCATGACAGCCAGGCATTAAAGGCGTGTCACAGCTAAATGACTATTATTTTTATGTGTATTTGGGAACCATATAATAAGTCGTCAGCGTCAGTGTTCAGTTAGTCGTTATATATATATATANNNTATATATATATATATATATGTAAAATTCTATCTGTAGCGTACACAGAAATGATTTTGTTAGGGTGTGAGCTAATCACATTTCTAATCGTAACCTACTAACGGAAATGTCGTAGGTTTGATTCTCGTCACATATTCAACAGCAGTGCCGCGAGTGATCCTCTAGGCTTTTCAACGTACACTCCCTTTACTTGCAGGATGACAGGTCAGTCCACGCTTCGGGATCTTTCTGGTACTTGCCTAGTATGAGAATCATCTCAGGAATGGGAAAATCCTTCAAATGCCATGATCCTTCTTAATGGGATATAGTCATCAAATTATCTAGTCAACTGCCGATCACAAAATCGAAGTTGTGTGAGTGAAAAACTCTGGCAGCAGATCCTTTCTTGGTGCGAGTTATTTATATTACGGGCCAGCCAACTGTGGCTAAATAATACAACCACAATCGAAAAGGTTGTGGGTCCCAGTCTCCCAGGAGGTTTATAATGCCGCTGATCAATAATTATGACAAAGCATTTGTGCAGTAGTTTGTAAACACATATCAGATCGAATTTCTGCCGGAGGTTTTGGGTATATTGCATCGAAGTATGTATGAGTCCTCTGTAGTCAGATCAAAATAAAGCATCATTGTCACAAGGGCTAAAAAGTGTGAAGGTTAGAAGGTCGCTATGCAATCCTCCCGCTTTCCAGGAACCAAGCCAACAAAAACGGTTTGCAAACTGCCATTTCGCCCTATTTGTAACGTGAGCCATTAACTCACATTTATTGTCCTCATTAGGGCAATGAAATACGTTTCAGGTGACAAGGTCACATGAGTCGTTTGCTTTCTCGTGAGGGAAGACTTCCGTGAAAAAGTCTCTTATCCATCACGTCAGTCAAATACCAGTCACGTAATTATCGAGGTTCAGTTTAGAATTTGCGTTAGCAAAGAAGAGTCCTCAACAGGATTACAGATAATCGTTTCACTGGCAGAGTAATAGCGTCCACTAGTCGAGTAATAGCATCCACTGGTCGTCTGAAGAGCATACTGCACGCAGTTACCGTAAGGTTAAAAACTGGTCTAATGAGAGAAATCCGGCTTGTGTTTTTTTTAAAGTTTCGTGTAAGCTTTATTTTCATGATATTCGTCATATAGTTTATCGAAAGTGAAAAAATGCAATAAGAGAATGCACACTTTCTGGTTACTTTTACCTGCATCAACACCAAATATGTGATTAAGCATTTTTTCCTTGATAGAACACAAATAAGCATGTCTATCCAAGAGAACATCCTAATATTCTTGACAAAAAATCACGTAGCACGCCATCGGACCAACTTTAATGGTACACGTACACTCCAGTCAGGATTCAAGCCACGCTTAGAACGGGCGTGCCCTGAAGCGCTAGAGAGCAACACACAACCAAACCACATTGACCGTGGTGGTAGCACACGCATCCCGCCTACTCAGCTAGGACTTACTGTACACCTTAGTAGGTACAGTAATCAGATGTCAAGCTGAAGTTTCAACAATGACTCATCACAGCCAGGATAGCAACAAACGGAGGTACGTCTTGATCAAAGCACACGTACACAGAGCAAACACAGAGATAGCAACTCACACGCGCTGGTCGCATTTGACTGCCAACTGATCATAGGAACGCGTCAAACAGAATACACGATAGCTGGTCTAAATGACGCTGCACTTGGCTCTTATTCAAATGATTGTAGAAACCTTGAATTGGGTTGGCCTTGGAAACCGAAACGTCAGATTATAATACATCATTCCACTACGTTGTATTGACTTTAAAAGTTTCCATAACATGCATTTTTTACAGTTTATTCGTTAGTTGAAGACTGTACTCCATTATCATCACCATCATCATCACCATCGTCATCATCATCATCATCCTTGATAACAATACACCAGTAACACATACTGGTGCGCAGGTGCCATACAATCGCGAGCGAATAATGCCATAGTACAGATCGGGAAGAAGATGGAAAGTTGGAGATGCATTCTGAGAAAGCCTTATGTTTTTTAACGAAAATGATCAACGATAAGATGCCTACACGTCTAGACAAAACTGAAACAAAAATTCTGATCGTAATGCCGAAGTCAGGCACAATCAGTGGGATCAACCCAGCGTACTTCGGCAACCTCAAACGACCTAAGCCCGGCGCACAAGGACAGACGGAGTTCAGCTGGGCCGTCTGACTAATGTCAGTATGCGCGTCGCCGAGATCGGCTTCTTGTCATGTCCTGCAGACTTTCCAACCACCTGCAAGCAGGATCACATGGACCGTAGCCAAGAAGGCGCGGAGATCCCGCAGTACTCGGTTTTACAGTAGCCGTTTCATTTCACGTTGCCATGTCATGGCCTGTTCCCGCGAAGCTTTTGCCAATAGTCGCTCGAAAAAGAAAACACCGTCTTCTTAGGCAGTTGGCCGCTGAGTATACATAGCACACGCCCGAATCAGCTCAACCTGGCAAGTTTAATCTGTTGCTCTAAGGAATAGGATTCATTAGCAAGTACCTGCTTACACATTACCTCGTTGTGGACTGGCTTATGCCAGCTAACTTTTACGACGCTGCAGAGACACGGGTGATAAAAAACTTGAGGACGCCTCAGGCCCTCGAATTTGAAGGGTCAAGTCTCACAACCGTAGCGTAAGACCGCTTATACGGTTGCCTTGCCAATACGACCCTTTGGCTTCAACGAAATTTGGTTTGGACGCCACAAATGAAGCAAGTTAGGGACCGCAGCTCGTGCTCTAATTATCCACTTATCTACTTCATCTGTACAATCACGGCTTATTCAGCTGCCACGGAAACTGAATCGATCAACAAATTCAAGCTGTCCGTTTTGAAGTTTTATAGAAACATAATGGGATGGGAAATATTGAAGCAAGATGTTAAACTTTGGGTGGAAAACGCATGTCGAAACATGAGATCACCTGCGATTTTTTGTTTGAAGTGCGGAGGGAAACTCGTCAAACATAACTCTGACGTCCGAATAATTCAGATCCGTTAACCTCTCTTCACACGTAATTTCGATACCGGAATTCACGATTTCCAGCAATGTGCAGTCAATTGTGACGTCAATGATGAAATTAAACAGAAAAAGATAGAGGGGACAACCCTGATGAACTACACAAGACGTTAGGAAATCTCTGTATATTTCATTGTAAACTCTAACTAACAGGGATGGTATCAAAATAAAAGACAAAAAATGTTTACAAACTTTAAATGAAACCACCTCTGACAAATGATATTTAGGAGAGCTCATCTATCAGCAGAGCCGAAGCGTCAAGGAAGACCGTGATTGTTGCTCGGCGACATAAGAGAAGCTGCTCAAACGCTTGATCTAATGGAAAAGTACGATCAGCTCATCATCGGTTCAGAATCGTAATTGCTGCTACCGGACTTTTGTCTTAATGGCAGAAGATAGGCGTCACAATATAAAAGAAGACAGTATCCTTGTTGCAACCAGCGTGAGACCCATACTCTTATGATTGGAGCAGACGGTATGTGCTACTGTTTTGAGCACGGGTAAAACCAGTGACTGGTCCCAAACCAAGCGTAACCCAAAAGATTCTCCTCCATTTTGAACAATCCTTTGGAAGGCAGCCTGACGGCGCATCAAGACCAAAAGGCATATTAGTACTTCATCAAATGAGGGGTTCTAAACCCACATACCACGGCTCAAAACAAGCGGGTCGAATTAAATACATGAGTACAGTGGCCGAGGGCCAGCTAAATTGCTGTTGAAAGTATTCTGTCAAGTGACCTAGACACTGGCGTTTATTGCATATTAGAATATCCTCAGGTAAGTGATAAATTCAGACTGCATAGCCAAAGAAAAATTGTGAGCAACATCTGAACGTTTGATTTACAGCCATTCTTCATGCCCTTCAAGTCGGTAACATAGGTTTAAGAAATTGCCTCAGGTGTGAAAATGCGTGAACAACTGGTAACGGTGTAAGTGGAGAAACTCAGGTCAGTTAATTTGCTATAAACTATATTCCGAGGATGCCTTGGTCACAAATGCTATGGTTCAAATCACGGGAAAATAGAAGAGTGTGAGATACATATCCAAACACTGAAGGCGATGGGGTAATCAGTTACTTTTTATTGAATTATTCTAGTTATCCGAAGGAAGGAGGAACTGAGCATCCAGGCAGAGAAAACTATAGCTTCGATGCCAGAGTCTGACTGACTGCGTGTTTCAGTCATCTCTGACAGTATTGTTAAACCTTGAGGAGATGATTCGCCGGATCCCCCTCCAGTGAGTTTTCAACCTGACTGACTTTACTGGTTGGTGCATTCATACTTTGTTTCAGGTAGAAATCGCATCCCGTATCGTACGGCAGAAGTATTTGGATTATCTAGAACGAGTGGCACCTATGAAAAATGGAAACCAAGGAGAACAATATCATCTGCGAACCTACGGTCTGTGAACGAGCTTCTAGGAAGCACTACAGTCCGTGAGTTTTTAATAACAAAGCTGAAGAATAGGACGGGACGATTCCCTTACCGTAAACTGCCGGGTGTGGTGACAGCCTACTGTATAACCGCACGCGCCCACACGAGTTCATGCACGGTTCTCCCATAAAGGATAAAATGAAGGAGAATCATCCTTGATTGGAAGGTATCGTGGTAGTTTCACAAGGATAAGAGAGTTAGATAAAAACAGCAAACGTTGGATGGCTTTGAAGAGTGGCGCCTACTTTATAACCTCAAGGATGATACGTCATCAGCCAGGGGGGTAATTTAGCTTAATTTTCACAAATCTGTCTCTCTCGGTAATCGATCAACCTTGAAAAGTAATACCACTGAGCACACTGGATGATACGGCTACCAGGCTGATGTCACAATGGTTTTCACATGACACTGCTGCGTCCCGTCCTGCAGACTGGGATAACGATTAACACCGTTCCACCTTTATTCTGTTTTCAGTCCATAGTGGGGTGCCAGGTGCATCACAAAGGGCTTACCTAATCTCGGCGACATCCAGTATTAATTTGGTGAAATAAGATGGCTTATAGAGACGGTCCTAAAAACCGAGAGAATAGCTTTTTTTACTGTTTTCCGCTCATCTTCTCACCCACCTTCTTCAGCAGCATTGCTGTGAGTTCCCAGTAGCTGTCCAGTCAGCGCAACTTGATAGTGCTGAGGTGCAAATACTCTCCAAAGTAGATGAACAGAATTGCTCTACTTTATCATACGTATTCCCGAGCGAAAACGAACTGATAACCGAGTTCGCATGACCTAACTGTCAGAGTCAAGTTGCGTACCCCATGAAGTACGGTATTCTGTAATTGAGACTCTCCATGGGTGACTGCTGGTCACATGATTCAGCTGAACCGAGGAGTACCTGGTGTTTGGTGGCCTTCAAGTACTCCGATGTGAGCTTTGGCACTGACAGTTCGTATCGGTAACAATGGACGACGTTCACTACGTGAGCAGAGAAGTTGCTCCCCACTATTCGCACAGTGAGCGTAGACTCCGAATACATCGCTCGGATGTGCTTCTGCCCTTAGGCGTCCAACTTGGGCGTTCATCCAATCCGCCAGGGTGACAAGCACCATCCAGTTCGACCGAGGACGTCGCGACAGATCTTGATCAAACCCAGACTCAGAGCTGCAGTCCCTCGTGCCTATGCTGACAGGGAAAACGCCGTTTAGAATGTTGACCCTTAGTGAGCCTAAGTGAATAGTTAAGCCGTGCAGCACAAATGCGAAGATGTTGCTGAAACAGGAGGCTGTAGTGTGAACCAGGTCACCTGAATTTAGTGAGGGGTTATTCGGGTTTGTTGTACTGAACGATAATATGGACCTTGGGGACTGGCATAGCACTATTTGATGGGTGCGGCAGTGTGCTGGTGATGGCCGCTGAAGAAATAGCTGATAATAGTTCCTAGGCCGAGGTACTCTCTGAACTGAAAGTACGAACAATATTGCAACCGGATAATGTAGGATTCTGCTCGGCTAATTCCACCGTAGCCTTTGACATAAACGTTCGATACAAACGACAGGGAGTGGCGGAGTTTTTTTAAAGCTTCACGCAGACATTAGTTTGACATGCTGACTGTGGAAGAGTGGTCTAGATCCAGAAATCAGGGAGTAAGGCACAGGTGCCTCACTTCTGATGCTACTACACACAGCACATGCGGTCTGTAGGTTTCAACCGCATTTTGACAGTATCGAATGGTCCTCCGGCTATCATGGTCAAGCCCTGAGCGACGGGTCTGCGGTTTTTAGGGGCAACCCTTTCTAACCTGTCCTTCCACTGGATAAAGATGCATTGCTGCCTTCATATGCATGTACATGCATATCAACTTTCTATCGTCACAATTACAGCGACATGCGCGTATTATGGCTATTCGTAGTACGGGCATGCTGCTCTTCCTTTGGCACTTTTTCTGGCGTTTCTAACATGGTATCACGTGCTGAACGGAGTTTCCCACAATGTCGCCGGCGGAATCCTTGCAGCATACAAGCCCAACCACCACATCATGGTCCCACCTTTTGGTCGGGACTATTATGACCACTTACGAAACAATCTGAGGAAAAGTATATCGTTCTACTAGCTGACCAGTAATGAGGTGTTCGGAATTGCCCCTACCACATCACTGTCAGCAGAGGAACTCACTCTGAGTTAGTTGTACGAATTAGGCTGATGTACTTCATTAAGTGCTGAGTTTTCACGCTGATGCTTCAACTAGCTTGGTGTATTACTTTTTCCTAAGTAGGTTGCTACTGTTTAAATACTATGCCCAGCTTAGATTTTGGCCAAACCTTCGTGTCTGCGACTTCAAACCTTTCTGGGTTTGACGCACATTTCTGTGTTAGTTCTCTCGCTTCAGGCAAGAGTTCACTTTGGACATACAGACGACGTATTAAGATACTGCAATTTTTCTCAGGAAAATCTGTTTTGGCCAAGACCCAGGTAGTTATCACTGACGGTGCGACAGGTTAGTGGTTGGATAACCAGTGAAACTCTTAGGAAGCAGAGGTTAATGTCAGACAGAAAATAATCCAGCTCCTGCGGACCCTTACTCTGGTCAGGCAGTTGTCGTCGTTTTCACCGAACTTGGCAAGTGAATTGCCAAAGTTTCGAAGGGATGTCATCAGTGTGCGGTTGAGTGGGATGACGTCTCCTAAACTGTGACGAGTTCGACGAGTCAATCAACAATAAATACACCCAAGCTACTAGTATTTCAGCAAATTTCCGGTTGAACAAGCGATTGTCAATCGCACCTGCTCCGCTGTTCACCCATCATGAGGGCTACAGCAATAAAATATCAGCATATTTTCTATTGTAAGTTGATAGCGTTTTGTGAATGTATTGCCTAAAAAGATATTTTATGGAAGGGCACTCACGCTAAGTAAAAGTACAATCAGAATCATTGGGATTTCGGCGAAGAAAGTTCCGTTTCTTCTTCATTTTTCTCTCACTTTTACTCGCAGAAAGGCGAACACAAAACAAGTTATTATTAAAAATGGCGAATATCTCGTCTTTCTGATAAAAGTATTTCTAGGTCAAGTCTTGAGAATTCACCGCAATTTTTTGTTCAGCAAATTCAACCTCATCAATCCTTTTGCAGCTGATCGGTCAGCATGGGTGAAGGCTATGAAATCTAAGATAGACGGTGATCTTCCCTCTGAAAAAAAAAACCCTTGGATACATTGACATTCACTTCCTTGCATATCGTTCAAGTTTTACTTCGGTGGTCAGCGACCACTAAACGATGGACGGAACGAAAATCATTGGCACTAAATCTAACAATAAATAGCATAACTTTAGAGGTTTCCATGAGATTGCTTCAAATGATTTCAAAAGCCAGTATGCAAGTTTAGATGTGGCTCTTGCATTGTGGAAAATGATGGAGTTTACATTTGATGCTTCAGCATATGAAGGTAAATTTGTCGCCCACCTTCTGCATTCTAGTAGTCAGGTAAATCGTAAATGATGGACACTTTTTCTGGGTGTAGACAAAAAAATATTCGCCCAGTGTCAATCATTTGCTTCTTTAAAAAAATCTCGTGACTGAAACAATTTGCAACTAAATCGATAAATAGAATTCACTGCTATTGCTGAAATGGTCAGGTTCGGTGAGTTTAAAACATGTCCGATTCCCTGCTAACTTATTCACATAATTTGACCACTGGTAAATAGCCAGAATGACCTAGAAAATTAATCTTAACTCCATGCGGTAAGCTGATGTCTAAGCAGGTAACTCAATCGGATATTTATGATGGATAAAAGTTGTGGTCGAGGAAGCAGCCCCTTACGCCCATCTGATTAGAAAAAATATTTCGTTTAAATTCCGGTCACATTTTTATCAGCAACCTTATGAGTAGTGTAATACTTCTATACATGTATCGCAACTTCTCGTATATCGTACCAAATGAAACATGAGGCGGCCTGGCGCAGCACATTCAATTGCCTAAAAAGATCATATACGAGAGATTCAGCTGGGTTTCAGGTGAGTCTTCAGCAAAACCAAATTGGTTTGAAAATGAATGCATTTTGATCATTCTCTCATTTTCAGTTTGGTGTTTAGCAGCTGAGTTGCCACCAAGGTAAGTAAACAACAAGAACTTTTCCATCCAGTTGCCTTCAAAAAACAGTGATGCCGAACATTTTCGTTTTCGAAGTCTCAGGATGAAAAATTCAAGTTCTATCCATGTTCTGAATGTTCACTTTGCTACTTTGTTACCGCACGTTATTACGCGTAGTCTGGACCAAAAGACAACCCTGCAGAGACGATGACCTCATTACTGCACACTTGAACATCAGGTGTTTCGTCAGGTGTTTTGTTGTTGGCGAAGCAGATGAAAACTGTCGGTAGACTCAATAGTCTCTCTTTACTTTACTTTACCCTGGGGAATCCAAATAATAACGGAGTCACTTACTAAGTTTTCCACAACGTAAACTCTGTAGTGGGACTGACCGTCAGTGAAATATAATGAAAGCAACTGACGAGTTGATGTCTGTTTACCTGATGCTGGTGGCTGAGTCGGCAGGCGCAGAGCACTGTTTGCATAGGTCGATTTAACAGCTGTAGGGACAGCAGTTGCTGAAGTTCTGGACAGCTAGGAGTCATATGCAGATTTTATTTGCTAACTGCTGGATCTGTGCCTGAAGACCTATTCCCAGTTGCATTGAGAAACTTATGAACAACATAAAGAAACACCAGTGGGCCCACCAATCACAGGATTCTTCAAGAACTTCCCAACGCAAAAATGAAGCATTTGATGCTACCACCAGTCACTGCAAAAAGTTGATTTCGACGATATTTGGATAACACCTTTGATACTATAAAATAGACCTAGTTTTCACGAACAAACCAATTACTGAATGACCTGTTCGCGCTCAAAAAGGAGAAGAAGAATAAAAAAAGATGAAAGGTGACTTTAACACAAATTCAAAATAAAGGTCTCCCTACGAATTTCATTTGGTGATCCTTAGGAAAGAAAAAAACAAGTGATATCGTCAACGCAACCATACGACAAAAAATGTTACGCTTCTCTATATCAAAAACCACCAAGAAGCTCTAAGACACCCACGAAAACATGCAGTGACAGTCACATAAAAGCCTATGAACACATCTACACACATTCCATCGAGGCCAAGCAAGAGACCAGATATGAAGAAAAACTCCGTCTGTGATCTATAAACAAGCATCATGTTGGTCAGACTGGAAGAAAACTGCCCATAAATACACAAGAACACAGGTCAGCTAACAGGTCATTTGCTTAATGCACAGCGACAGAGAAGGACATTTGTTTGCTTACTAATATTCAGTTTCCTTCTCACGCAGGAGTGACAGAGTACGAGTTCGTCAGGGCTTTACATCAAACAGAAAAACCAAAAAAACAGACACATCGACACCGAGCCAGTCCAACGGCATCCACGGCATCCACGAAAGACTGAGTATCCAACTGGCTAGAACAGACAAATGAATGATACTAAATGTAACAAGCAAATAAAATACAAAAATGCATTTAATAAGGAGCCAGCTCAACATACCAATCAAATAAGGCAAAAACACCACAATTCAAGATTCAAACCAACTAGCTGGAAATGAGAAACAGAATTTTCGAAATAGGAATATCCGACGATCTAATCAAGTGCAAGGAGGTGGGATTCCAAAGCAACAAAAATTCCAAATGGACAAATATAGCTAAGCTAAAGGTAAATACTCCGGATATCCTATGAAAATAATTTAAACACAAGCAAACGAGGGGTTAATATCTGTTCAACAGTGCACTGATGGCGTATTCTCGACTTTGAAGGGGACGTTTGCACTCAAATTGTCAAGCTCAGTGAACACACCAACACTCAGGTAAGATATCCCAGATACCGAGATTTTGCGTATCAAGGATTTGTTGGCTCTGAGAATTTCTATTACACCGTAATAGCAGTAAACATGGGATAGGCGAAAGTGATTTGGATGCTAGAATGGGTGTGGGCCGAACCACATAAGCCAATATGCGGGCGGGATAAAGGAAAATTGTAGGTGTCAAGTTATAAAGTTCCAGTCATCGTGTCTCGCTTTTTATTGTTACCTTTTACACTCTGCAGACCAAATACAGTCTACTTTCTGAAACACACATAATTTTACCTGGAGATATAACTTTTGTTCAGTGTTGTTTGCTGTTTGAGTTAGTTGTGACGTTTCCTATTTAAACTTGAGTGAAGGAGTGAAACTGAAACTCGTGCCCATGGGTATGATTGTTATATGGAGGCAACATAGATTAACATGATAAAAAGACAGATTCAATAGAGGTTAGTGCTTTGAAATTTATTATCTTTTCAAGCACGTTGGCCTACAAGTAGTTCTATGGCAAACTTGAGTGTTGGTTCCAGCAAAGTGTAGTGAAAATCCTGGAAACAAATCTACTGGACTGGATGTGCAGTAGCCAATGCAACAACATTACCACGGTCAATAATATAGCATATTTATATACTGGCTACTTCGCTCAGTTGAAAACCATTCAACTAGGACTTTTGATTAGCGCACAGACGCTCCGAAAAACAAAAAAACACTTCTAAGTCCGTTACCGTCAACGTGAATGTAAATCCCATATGAAAAATCAACCTACATCGCAAATGTATATGAAGAATAATATTTTTCCTGTCCAAACATGGGGTAAGCAGTAAGGAAATACCTTTAAGTGAATTCAATACTTATGTTGTCTCCGGCACATTAAGCAACGTATTTTATGGTACATCCACTCGGCTTAACTTCCCTCAACCACTGGCAAGTATTTTGCTAAAATAGTTTATCGTCCAATGTTACTTTCCTGTTCTACTTCTAATGATAGTAGACCAGTACAGTTTGAAGCAAATTCAACTGTTTCATTTATCTTCAACTAAACCAAGAGATAACCTTGGCGAAAAAACATCTGGTGATTCTTCGTTTGATGAAATCATTTTCGAAGCTACCTATTGGTTTGGTCAAACTGTTCCCTAAGCTAATCCCCCAGGCAGCGTCCTGCAAATTTAAGGTTTCTGTCGCCCAAAATCGGATAATCACTCAGGCCAACCATAACCCTGAGAGTTTTAAGTGAACATTTCCCATCAGAAAAAACGACCAAACAAACAGTTCGGTGAGAACTGTTGGATTATTCATTTGTGGTCAGACTCTCCTTAAAAAACCAAGTTGTTCATCTCACAGTAGCTAAAATATTTCAAATGCTGAAACACCAAAAACACATGCTTTTATCCACGAGCCCCATAGAAACTCAGTTTGCAAGTACTTTTGGACAAAATGAGAGTGCATTCCTGCCGGGCATTTGGCTGACACGGAAAGCTTTTTTTTGGCATTTAGCATTCATGATTTGGTAGCCCACCCCCTGAAAAAATCGGCTCAACTTATCGGACAGTATTTACCCGTATACGAAAAATGTTTTGGAGACCTTAGATATCAGGTGGTTTTGAGATTACTTTATAGTTCACTTGCGGTAGCTAAGTCCATGAACCGCAAAGCAAAGTGGGTGAATGGTCACAACATTTACTCGCTTAAACTTTGGTGGGGAGAAAACCGACCGAAGTCAGGGGTTCAAAGAAATCATTACAAAAGTGATTATTCGTCATTACTGCTTGGAAAGCACAGGTGTCTTACATAACAACACTAAATAATGGCACTCGTGGCAGTTGGAATGGGAGAATTTTTTTCAGGATCTCAACGCGTTTGCACACATCCTATCTCATAAATTGTTTTTTTATCGCTTGGAGCTCACATGGAATAGTCTTCTTATAATCCTTAAGTAGACGTCATGGGAAAAGCTTGTAGAATCACGGAAAGGGGAGCAAATGAAGATAATCCCATCCGTCACATGATTTGGGAAGCAAAAGCGAAAATCAAGAAGAAATGTATCAAGCCTGGGCTGAGACGTTATTTTTCAACAGCCAGCGACAAGGAACTATTTCCTGCTGCACCCACATTGTTTGCAAAGTGGTATTATCCTCAGAGCTTACCGAATGAAATTCATACTGGTTCACGGCTCCATTTTTATTTAGTTAATAACTGAGGTTGCTGAAACTTGGTTCCGAATCGAGGAAAATATACTGAGATGATCACACGTAAAATTAAAGGGTGACCCTAATGGTTTTACACACAATTCACGCACTACATTTGAGTAGATAACGCATTTTACTGGGAGCTGGATCAGATCGTAGCAAGTGTTCCGATTCAATTGAGAGAATCATAAGCAGTCTTATTTCTGCAGGGACCGGAGAAAAGAACAGGCACCTACCACCTGTTGAATACCTTCATTTAATAACATGACTTTGCTTGATTGACTTATTTTCCTCGTCCACGATTTTTTTATCAACTGCACTACATCACAGGACCTAACTTACGGATTCAAAAACGGATAATATGCATTAGTTACTTGTTCGTAGTATAAACAGTGTTACGGTGATGTGTGAACATCATGAAATGATACCCCAAACGAAGTTCATTCAGCTGAGAATTGCATTTGGCTCCACCCTAAAAACACCCCCCCAACTTTCAACCCATTTCCACAGGTCTTCTATATGTTTAGGTAGTTATTCATTACAAATAATATCAGAATAATGTGTCAACTGACTTTTGTATCTTTCAGCCGGCTGTCTCTCAGCCCACCATACAAGCCTCAGTTAGAATATCCGGACGATGATTTCAAAAACTGTGTTTACTTGTGAACATCTCCTCTTTAATGCTGGAATCTGAAAATAAGCTGAAATAAACACAAGGCATTAGCACAATATATGGCTTCTTCGACACCTGTTGTCATTACTATAGCTATCATGAATATAAGGGCGAACAAAGATCTAAAAAAAGCGACCGACGATTCCATGCTGATCTGCTATACGAAAATGTGCAGAACAATTTATCCGCTTTATTTACATTCAATTATTAGTCCACGTGAGAAATCACGACGATTATCTCCGTGGAGACTGACATATTGTGCTTAAATGGAATGGTTAGTTTGTAGAATAATTCAAGCCACCAGGAAGGCGGTAAACCAGTCTCCTAAAAAATTTTATATTTCTCTTGGAATGTGCCAACGCTTTAGATTCAAGCATTTTACGTCTTAACAAATGAACACACATTAACAGTCTCCCGCTAACCCTTAAGTGAAAAATTAAGTGTTCACGACCAAACATCTCACCCGTAAGTAGAATATTGCTATGTCTAAAGTAGTACACACCGCGAGCAAAGATCACCAAACTTCACGTAGCTTAGCCAATTTCTGTTCTTTTTTGTGTTCCGCATGTTTGGCGCACTAGTACTACGCCCAACTACCCATATACCGAAACGACATACGAGACGTCGGCCGGCACGTTTGAGGGGACTAGATTACCCAGAAGGTACACGGCATCACCGAAAGCAACAGCATATCTACATCGTGAACGAAGTCTAAAACTATTCCATTTTTGACGAAATATCTCAGAAAATCTCGTAGTCTCAAATGTAATCCTCGAAACGCGCAAATAATAAGCGGAAGAGGAAAATACCACTGTGCACAAACCTAGCATATTCTACGAAAAGTATAGGTAAGGCTGCTGGGAAAGTATGGCTGGACAGGCAATTTTGGCCAAGCAGAGGAAGTATAAGCGGCCTTTCATAGGAGAATATAGACGACAACTGCATTCCTTCACCAGGAATAACGCGTGAAGAAGAGTGCACTATTGAGCCGGCACCATACTCTTCACGTAAGTCATGTACCTATATTGGTAACCTTAGGCGTTATTATGTGTATCGTTTCACCAGGGGTGAATATGATATTTCAAAAAAATTGCTACAGTTTCGTCTACCGTTCTGAATACAAACTTATTATTTGCGCGTATTCGTGCCCAGAATATATTTATCAAATATGCCAAAATAACAAGGAACTTAAAACACAAATTTTATTGCAGGGTAATGTGTCGGAAATCCGTGTAAATTTGCCTTTCGTAGAGGTAGAGATTAGATAGTTACATAATTGATAGGAACAGTGAAACTACTGTGCCTCTTTAGGTTACGACGTTTCAAAGTGTCCCAATATCACTGACGCAATGGGACTAACAAAATGTTTGGATGAAAATCAGAAGATATCCACGGAATAATTCTGTGGGATAAAACTGCTCCAAACCTCATGTGAAAAGTTGGGCACCCCCTTGAACGACCCTAAAATTTTGGTTACCTTTATTCCTATTTAGACATTAGATCAATACTTTGATGAAAATGGTGTAGATTTGAAGCTCGTTTGGCAAACAATTAAGTAAGAAGAAGTCATTTCTATGCTAAATTAATATGTTCTTACGCGGCCAAATTAAAAACTCATCAGCCTAGATATTTAGACCTCCGAGGTTGGTCCAGACACATGGTCAAATCGTTCCACCATTTCCACGTGTCACTGTCACAGCCCGCAAGTTAATAGACGTGCATCTAAGTCACATGAAGGTTAAGCGAAGATGCTATATTTACTCCAAATCCTCACCTGCTGGTGCTCAGGAGATTTATTTTCACGTTTTTTTTCAGGGTGTTGGTCAACATATTCTCCGGCACGGTATATCGTTTGTCCCCAGCGTCCTTATGGTTGCTATGCGCATTTTTTGTTAAATTCAATTACGGTGAAGCAACAAGGATCTTTAGGAAATTCCTGAGTGGCCTTACTAAGTAGACACTCCGCAGTGTCTCACCGTCAGCCCTGCTCGAACCTAACTGCAAAAAATTTACGAGCAAAAGATCCCAATATTTAAGCTGGATGTCAGAATCTGATACAGCAAGTTAAAGAAACGTATGCATTGTGGGCCATGAAAAAAGCATACTCTGTCAGGAACAACTATTGGATATGTACAGCACTGGGAAATATTGGTGTACCCAAAAATCTGACCAGATGCTTACCAGTAGATTGATAAGTTTAAGTAAGCAGAAGCTGGTTTCAAAACTCCTTAAAATAAGTATCACTTTCCCAGGTATTTGAATCTGTTTCTCCGATTCACGTGGTTTGCTAGTCACTAGTCTGCGTGCAGGCCGTCACTAAAATACTTGATATCTAGGATATAAACGCTTTAAAGGAGAAAACTTCTAGGTAAGAACCTTCTCGTCAAATAAAATTTCGGATATTTTGATTGCTGTCCTTCGGGCTAAGGACCGGAGAATTAAGACAATCTGACCGTCCGGATGACTCAGTTTGATCCACGAGGAGAAACATTACAATAAACACGCAATATTCTGTTCGGTGGAAGGCCATACATTATTTGCATTGTCGGTACAACACCTTGCTACACGAGTAGGCTCTTTACCACTGGAACCAAGCTGACTTAGCCGATTATACAGCTTACCATATGCTGGAAATTTTCACACGTGGAACAAATTTTAGTTGAAATGAAACTGCACAACAACCGATATTTATAAATTTTCACTGCTTTTGCGGTACGTCGGAATGCATATTACTGATGCTGGTGATATGACATCTTGATCTGCGCTCCCCGTTCAACTTAAGCTGTGTGACACGATTAGCTGTGTGGCGATTTTCGGGGCAATAAAGCTTGGGACTCATCAATAATGCGCGAAAGATAAATTTCCCCATCAAATTCTAAATCAAACATTTACGCCCTTATCAAACGGATTCATGTCTAAGGAAATTATTTCCAGCACCGATAGCAAAACTCACGTAGACAGGCAACTGACCAAAATTTGAAGGCTACCATAATTCGATCCTTTCATCTAACACATTTGTCCTCAGTTTAGGAAGAGCTGATCTGAATCCAAATGGCGTTAACTGTGCCCATTTGATTTTTCCACCTTTGTTGGCATCGAGATTAAATCACCCAACATGGATGTCATAGATATGTTTCGTATCACGTGCATCCATTCATCTTGTTATGTTTACTGGACATGACATTTTTTCTGCGCGCAACACCACTTAGCACTGAATAGACGACAGATATGAACCATTGAACCAGAGGTGCTTGAATATTTTCCAACTTTGTTTGTTACGCAGCTATTTGATGTTTACATCACTTCAAAACCAATCATTAAAAAAGAAAAAGTCCTGATGCGAAAATAGAGGGTAAACGTAAATATTTCACCCTTGATATAAGCAGTAAGGACTTAATTCGCGAAACTTATAGGTATCCTACTCTCTGCTGCAAGCTACTTATAGAATACAAATGAATTCAAAATTTGACCCACACCAAACAACTTCTGACGAAAGAGATGTCCTGAGGATGCGTCTAGCCTAAGCTGATCCAAAGTGGTAGTGAGCCGAATGCGGCTTTTAAGCCATCATTTTATACCACTTATAAACTATAAAAACGTTTTGTTCCTGTGTCAAGCCAACTCGGTTCTTTCCATTCTGACGAAGGACATAAACATGGCATAGAATTCGACGGACTACATTGTCTCCACTTCAGCAATTGTAACGTGTGTGAGCTTAAACAAACTTGTCTCTTGAGTTTTGTAAAAATATTCACCAAAATAGTGCGAATGGAGTGACTGTGTTGACGCAGTAAATTAATTCGTGTGCGGCGTACAAGGTTTTCCGCAGAAAAGGTCGATTAAATCAATGTTTTTCAACATGTGTTTACTCCAGGAGGAACTGCACGGTTACAGGACGGATTATGGAAGAACTAGTCTACTTCATGCTTAAATAAACTAGCAAATCTCTAATTTTTTTTTGTATTTTGCCTTTTTCGCTTTCCAAATACCATCCGGTCTTTTACACTATTAACTACTGTTCCATGTATGGGGTGGTTTTTCAGCACTGTAACAGGCACTTACACATCTTGTAAGTAAAGCCAACCTAGCCTAAAAAGCCGAGACACTGTATAGCTGTTTCATCCTTATTGAGAATCAGTAGTCCGCATCTAACAAAACTCCAGGGAATTTCAAGTCCCCGACCTTCCGGCTAGGGACTTGAAAACTTAACCATTCGACCAAGAACGCCGATCAGTAATGTGATGGGTTCGCACTTACACAGGATATAGCGCCGGTAATTCTTCACTCACGCGATCCACATCACAGTCACATGTGTTGACCGGCTGTTCGAGCAACGATGTCTCATGGAAGTTTCACTTACTCCCCTGAACTACTCACAAGTTTTTGGTAGTGTGGGGAAATTTGGGAATTTCAGTGGAGTTTTTGCAATGAAGTGAGGCTAATCTGCTAAGAAACTAGAGCTGCGCCATTCATCTTTTTATCACGGGGTTTTGTGAGCCTATATCCGGCCTTAGTGCGAGTTATTCACACTGCTGTTTAACCGCTTATGGACGGAAGGTCAAGGGAACAAACTAATAGCCGGGGGTCACATGATCGAGACTTCCTGGAGTTTCGTGAAATTCAAGTTGCTGACGATTCCCAATAAGGACAGAAACAGCTGTCCGGTGCATCTCAGCTTTTCAGCGTAGATTGGCTCTTTTTACAGGACGAAATCCCTATTGAAACTTACTTATTAACCGAGTATTAATGCTGGCCAAAAGTGCGCTAGAAACCACATCATTCAATAAGCTTACTTGAACTTACTTTCAGTGTTCATCACACCACACATATTTGACCACGCGTCCAATACTTTGGACATGCGAGAATCTCTGTATGTAGGAGGAGCCTCAGCAGACAGTGTTTGCAAACAGCAACTGAGCTTCTCTAGGTATCATCTGACTCCAGAGTATGAGGGCCAAATACTACGCCTGACCATCTCTTAGAAATATCATCTCCACATCAGGTTTGATCCGATTAACTTTCGAGGCTTACTGAGCGAAGATGGTGAATCCGGAATACCATTCGTTCTACTGCGCAACAATGGCAGACAGCTAGGTCAACATTCTAACCTTTCGGAACAGTTTGCTCGTGGGTTGTCAGCCATCACGTGGGACCGCCAAATTTGGAACTCACTACCTGCAGTTTTGGTAGGACAGGACAATGATAATGTACCCTAAAGTAACTCAGAGAAGATTAGAAACATGCTGCTAACACCAGATGTGAAAATGAGTCCAGAAAAGGTTTTCCAACTGTCTTCCATAAACAGGTTACTGATCAATAGACAGCGACGTGTTGAAAACGGATGCGTTTTTCTGACTTTCAGCGATGTGTATGAATTTTGTGATTATCATGAAGATCAACGGTAATGCTATTCTGGCGCAACCAGCTGTCAACTGATTCAGACAATCGTCTGATTGCAGATGAATGGTCAGAAACATTCATCCGATTCGTCGTCCATTAGTCTGATAGATCAAATTATATCCTGGTGTTCGTCAGATTCTATGAACATCCAGGGGCATCAATAGTATACTAAAGTGAGGGCCGCTCCGTTGTATGGCTGTGAGACTTGAGCAACAGTACTTGGAACGTTTCAAGTCTTTCTCACAACTACACCCCCTGTAGGCCAGTGCCGTGTGATATTAGGAAAAAGAATGTTTATCTACGTAGCGGAATGGCCAGCACCAAAAGCTGCGGTAGCTTATTCGTGTATTGCACATATCCGTTCACCGTCTGAAGAAAAATGCGCCTTTTTGCATGTCTGATTAGCAGTGACGCCAGCACGGAGGTGGTCTACAGCTGATACGATCGAAAAATACGAAAATAGTGACTAAACGTCCTGCCGTGGCTGGTGCAGCCATCCTTCCTAGATGGGGTCCCGGAAGCCAATAGTTGCTCAACTATAAGTACTACCATGATTTCTGATCGATGTAAATGGCGCCTTTGATGCTGGTTCTTACCCAGAATGTCCGAATAATTGTTTGACAACCGTGCAACGTCAGACCTCTTTCCCAACAAAAGTCTTGCAAATAAACTACGGGTGTAAGGTTGTAAAGCATTGTGTTCAACAGTGATGTTGTATAATCATGGATGGTGCTGTTTGACAGTTGCCAGTGGACAGATCGACTCATATTCAGGAAACATGCGACAAAACGCCTTGCCAGTAGCATCTGCAGAGGTAAAGAAACCTCACCGGAGACGGCTGGTGAGCTTGCAGAGCTTTACCGATCTTTATTTATAAACCATTGCGAAATGGAAAAGTATTGATTAGTTGAAGGATTTTGTCCATCATATAAGAAAACTTTTTACTGTGTCCAACAAGGTGTCAGTCATGAGCGTATTTGATAGCCAAATATTCAAGCAGGTACGTCAAAAAATTTGGAATTTTAATTAACGAAGTGCCTCAAATAATAGCACAAGTCAGGCTGTTCGCTGAAAAGAAGCCCTAATGTTAACTTTCACTTCATAACTTTAGTTCATTGTGTCTCGGTCTTTCAAACCACAGGAAATATAACTGACATGGTCATATTCTAGTCCCTCAGATGTTGAAAAATCATTTCAGGTATGAAGAACTCCATATGGTTTCAAAATACGCTACCTGATTGATGTCTCTGGCAACGTCGTGTCCTCAAAAGCATCTAGTTTCTTCAAGATCTCATACAATCAGTCTACGACAATCAACAGATTGGAAGAATGTAGCGGTTAGAAAACTGTACACTCTTCATGGTGTCAGACGGCCAGGGAAGTCAGCATTATCCTTCTTCCTTTGGGTTGGCGCATTTACCAATATTATAAAGCACATACACATATAGTGAGCAGTAATTCGTCCTACTGCTTCTGCATCTTATCTGAATCACTGCGTAAACCCCATGCGTTTATTATTCTTCCCGAAGCGACATTTGCGTCTCCCACATGGTTCACTTGCTACACCTAATGCTCATTTGTCTCGTCTCAGGTTATTTTACCGGGCAACTTAGAAGCCAGTGTTATTTCCGTAGTAAGTGATACCAAGTAGTAGGGAATCAAGTCTGCGTAAGATTCATCCAAGCGCAAATTTTGAAGTATCACTGACAACGTGTTCAAGGAAAGACTGCATTCGGTCAGTTTTTACGCTCAACCAAAATTCGTTCTTTCTTCCACTGTTTGTGACTATTTCCTGAAGAGATACTTCCGTAGCTCGCATTGAAGTCCCAAATCCTCCCAATGCCCACCCTGAATCTTCGAATGAGGTGTTGCTCCGTCAGTTGAGGAGGTTTGTTCCTGAAAATGGACATGCAGTGTTCTTTTACGAAGAAGCTGGACGGAGTTGAATATTAAGCAGGCCGACTAAAACTAACTGTATGGGAGGCTCAGCAATTTAGCTAGGTCAGGTCCTCGCACAAAAACCTTAAACAATCTTTAAGCTTAAAGGACTTGATCTACACCACATGTCTCCACACATTAGCCTGGGCATTCGATGTCTAATGCATTATACAGTGAAAGAAATAAGTGTGAGGTAATAGTAGTTCAAAAATAGTAGTTGTGATGAAAAGGAGGGAAGCATATGAGTATAGAAGTAATGTGCACACAAACCTGATGGCTGTCGAAATGCAGTGAACCCGGAGTTTGTCATGTCACAAATAACATATCTGCGGCAAATCACCAAAGTTAACCTAAAGAACATTCTGTCGGTTGCAAGATACTAAATTTTAAATATTAATTTTTCGGGATCTAAAGTGTTCTTCAGTTACTCGCATGGAATAACTCTCTCCCTAAAATATCCGTTTCAGTATTCAAATTCAGCATCTTCGGGGGTTCCGTTTAGTATTTTTCTAATGTCACAACGAGGCTGTTACCCATAAATTCGTCAAAAATAAAGACTGGAACAAAGTATTTTGTGAACAAATGTAGTAATATGAATTACTATTTAGTTTTGGTCATTTTTTTCAAACACCCGTTTCATGTCCTAACCTTAACAGTTGCGAAAATTATTTGAAACTCACAAGACTTCTGAAGTGTGCATGAAGGTCAGTTATACTTCTTTTCCTTTTAAAACTAGCGAGATGCTCTTGAATTTCGTTTCGCTGAATTACATTACTCGTATTCACATTTGTGATCGGCTGCAAGATTATGTTCCCAAGTGTCCATAATAATCGATATCTCGTTGCCTCCTAACCTTTAACACACAAACAATGAACAGCTCATTCAATGTTAGAAACTTTTGGCCATTATAAGCTTCCAAATGCCGCTTGCAAACAATGAGGTGCGGGGATAAACTTCATTTAGATGTACCTGTCAAGTTCATGAATCCTGTCAAACAACTGAAACCCTTTGAAAACTTCCGTGTCCAGTGTCGTTAGAATTGGGTACAGCACTTTATGTTTAGGACCGTCCTCACTTTCATCACGACAGCCAGATATCACTGGTTTCATAAGGTTTCAACGTGGTGTGAAGATACCATTGGAATGCCGATTCTCAACAGGTTTTTTTTACGCGCCAAGCTAATAAGGGTTGACCTCCCATGACTTTAGGGACACATTATCATAAGATAACTACAAATAGTGTATATTTATTTCTGCTTTCCTAGCTTGTATCCACTGGATACTCATTCAGGGTGGTTAGCATGATCTCCATTCGGCAACTGCGTTTAACAACGAGCAGTAAAACGTGACGCACCGAGTAATGTTGTAAAATATTCTGCAAAAATAAAAAGTGAAGGATGAACCGTGCCGTATCCTGTTTAAGTGAGAGCTACTCACACTACAATTTAGCAGCTTGAGGCCGAACGGTTAAGTGTTATATTACTAGCCGGATGGTTGCGCGCACAATCTTTGAGTTTCATGAGATGCGTAAAACTGATCATACCAAATAAAAATGAAACACCTGTACAATGCTTCGCGGCTTTTCAATATACATTGGTCTCAATGACAGGACGAAATATCACCTGAAAATTACGAAATCGCCTCACACTACGATCTCAAATATAACTTGTAAAATTTTCACAGTCAAAGATGGTTCAAATAGACACCTGCAGAAACTTTAGTTATTTTTCCTTGGTAAATGAATCACAGTTGAGTGCGCTGAAAGAATTACTTGGATTAAAGATGTCTGAGACTCTGTACAGAAAAGCTTAATTTAGTGGTGCGTTTTGAGCAGGGTATACGGATACTGGTAGCTTACAGGAGATAATGGAAAATCCCGTTAACTTTTACAGCTTGTTAATGTGAGGCGATTGTGTGTTGTTAGCGGTCGTAGACGTTGAAAATGTCTGGCGATTACAATATGGAGGCAGCCAACAAGACGGAGATGAACTGTAATCTCCCAAAATACGAGGGACTGTCAGGTGTGCAAACGCTCGGTCTTTATGTGCAAACGTGACAAATAAGCTAGTGCAAATACATAGTCTATATGGTGAACTTCGAAAAAGGTTTCAAAACTAGGCCATTCCAATTTATTATTTCATAATCCACTCAGAACTTTATCCAACTTGCTTCAAGCAAGAACCGTGAAGTCTGTAATAAATAGCAAGTGTTCAGTCGCACAGATATCGCATTCAATTAAGGATACATCCATCCATTAGGGGCATTTTGGTTTTAGCACTCGAGTGCAGCTTACACAGAAGTTATTATTGTGAGGAGGTTTCGGAACGTTTAATAGAGATTTCGTCATATAGATGAAGCTAAATAGCTAAAAATGTTGATGCTAAAAAGCCAAGAAGAACTGTACAACTGTTTCATCCATATTGCCAATCATCTCATGAAACACTAGAGAGTCTCGAAAGTACGAGTGTTTTGAAAGCTTAGCCGTCCGACCCAGAGCACCTGATTAGCAATGTTATGAGCTCGCACTTAGACATGAAAGTCTAATCAACTCCGCAGGAACAGTTTCATTACCCCATTAACTTGCGCTTTTGAGTCATTTACGTAATATAAAATGGTCAGACTGATGTCTGGATTGCATCCTTGCTCCATTCTAGGATATTTTACTTGACTATGGAATTAAAACACGGAATACACTAAAGCTATTTCGGTACGGCCTTGTGGGGCCTAAAGCAAGGTTGATTTAGGCGCTGAGAAAGAGGATAATCCAACCTAATCTACATATCGCCACACTGTTCAGCCATATAAGACTTTACACTAGAACAGTTCTCAGTAAGCTACCAAGCATCCAAGGTTGATTCGCCGGGTGCAGGTGCAAATGCATTATCAGACGGCCCTAGACAATGGTACTCCAGTGCATTGTACAAGTCGAGAGAAGTGCAGTTGTGTAGTCTGTTTAGACTGACATCTTACAAGCTAGCATGTTTTAACCTCACTCAGTTCTGCGTTCCAAGCCTCACATACTTCCTTTTTAGCAATTCATGGAAGGTTGCCAATTCTTCAGCTTGATTGGGCAGTCGACAGTTGTTGTATTGTGACTCATATTGCGCAGCTTCAAAGAATTGCCCCAGAGTAACGACCAATCTCCTCTTAATTGTGTTAGAAGCTCTACTACACGTGCAAACATTCCTCGCCTTCACCAGTCGTCTCCGTGAGCTACCAAAACGTGATATAACGGGCGGTTGAAAGAACTGTTCCGCATTTATTTAATCAGTTTGCAATGCTGTTGATATTGGCAATGATATTCCTTTAACCTCATACTACGCTTCAATCGTCATCAGTACTTACGTTAGTCTTGACCAGTTGACTACATCTCCTCTTTATGTTGACCAAATGTAAAATTGCTCTGCTATAACTTACTTCGAAGTTTCTTCCTCTGAACCCCCTCCCGTATTTTATAGCAGAGCTCATCAGTTGCATCCAAAAACAATTAAAAATTTCACAGAAGACTTGGTTTTAACCTAACGTTAGGCGAGTCACTTAGCGCCACTAGGAAAAAAATTGTTTGCACGCCAATTTTCTCTTTATGCAAATCCGAATGCCGGTCTACTAGAACCATTTACTGTCGGTTGCGTTTGTCCGTAATACCAGTTCTTCAGCTCCGTCCGAAACACTGTGAACGCGAAACAAAATAATCTCATGTATCCGGCACAACAGACGTCTTTAGCATATCTGACAGTTGTCCCAAATATCTACTACTTTGAACCTGGATGTCAATAATCTGGACTGTTGCGATAGGGAACGAATTTGTCAAATTCCTATTGACATCGATTAGAAAGAAGAAATGGGATCACGCAAACAAACAACCCATGATTAGCATCAGAGGAATAAGGCTGCTTGTCAATTGTCTCAAGAAAATATACAATTGTGTGCAAGTGTATACACCTATGAAGAAAAATAACAAATATCGGTATCCCAAAATTGTATGAAGAAAATAGTTCGGTTGTCATGGTATAAAAGGAAAGGCGCTTCAATAAACGACTGAATAACTAGGAAAATACGAGAGCGCAGCAAAAATTCTATAGCTGAAGAATTTAACTGGTTGAGTTCCAAAAAATCGACGTCGTTTGATCTCCCTAGCAACCTCGAAAGATTGACATTTCTTAGTGGGTTAAGACTGGGGAATGAGTCTTCAAAACAGTGAATTACTTTGTAGAGTAATCTGGTGGAATTTTGTCTTTAATCCTGCATGCAACTTAAAGCCTTTCGTCAAATACGCTAATCTTGTATTTTTACTGTTTCACTGATTTTTCAACTTTTGCTTACCACGTTAGGATGCTTCTACTTATGCTTCAGAGTATATCCATTGATGTGTATCGGTGAGCTTGGCGATGGCAATCAGACTCAGCGACTTACAAGTCTGCAATAATGTAATCTTCATTTGTCACGCCGTCGAGTTCCTGTCCACTGGCTTCATATTCTGGACCTTTTGTCTGTCTGATTAGGATACTTGAGAAATTTACCTCTCCCCTAAAACCAGCAGCATATTAGAATGTGGACTATGGATGTCATAAGTCGTTTAAAATGCTTGCTGCAGATCAACCTATCCAAAAACAATGTGCAAACATGACCTCTGAATTAATTTTACCAGTATATAAACTATAAGCTAACTGCTAAGCTCAAGGTATGCATCAGTTTGCAAGCTGTTGGCCCAGTGTTTGAAGCTTTTCTTGAAAATCTACTTATCTGAGTTAATTATATGTGTTCAGTGTGATTATTTGGCCTAAATCATAGGGCAACCTCCTGAACGTCTAAGCTCTGATTTCACCATAAATTTGAGTGTTTATCCCAATATTCTACCCAGCACTGGAATGAAGTGTGTAACATTTACTTGTATCTTATGTTTAGATAGGGCGATGGAACACATACATTTGTCGGCGATCTGTTTTACTCAAAATCTCCTAAGACTTTTATAAGAAGACCAGCCGGCTACACACATATCACATTTTCTTACGCTTGACCGCCGGTGGCGAGCACCACAAATGAAATCTATTCTTATTTGCTGCGATGAGCACTACAGATAGGCTGAAGATCGGGAGCCCCAACTCAACAAATCTTGAACCATATAGCAACAACTTATACACAAATCTTGGTTTGGGGCGTTTTTGCCTGTTCATCTTGCAATTTGTGAGCGGTTATCATGATTGCTGTAGAATTCGTAAGCCTCGTTGTAAAGTTCCAAAGCAGAGTTCTCAAGTATAGGTGCCCCATTCTGTTCCCATAGCGATCTCTAGGCCCAAATGATAAAGCATCAATAACTTTCCGACAAGCCTGCGTCACAATGACCAGGCCTCGCATTCACTTATAAGAATGGATCGTAATGTAAGCAGATAAAGCTGGATCTCAGTAAGCAGCGTCTGAGTGTAGAGATCCGTTCTATAATTATGAGGAATGAGACAGATGAATAAAGATAGTTTTGGTCTAGAAGATGCTGATTTAGGCTTAGTGAAGAACGCGGCTAAATGGGCCAAACGGTTGTCACCGAGCGAACTTTATTAGTACGTTATACAGTAGTGATACTAACGTTCGCCTTGAGCCTCACTTTTCGTAAGCTCCTAAGAGGAAAAACAATGATGTAATCGACAGTATCTTTCAAGTGACCTATGTATACTGGATATCCATGTCATACGCAGATATGTAGGCCAAATCGGAAGGCTCTCCACCTCGCACTCAAACTCAGATCTCAGCTGCGAAATTATAGTACTCGATTAAAATATCATGTTTGAACCGGTGATACCATTAACACCAAAATTTAGGCTGACAACTGTATTTCCAAGTAATCAAGATCAGCACGAAAACAGATACCTTAGGTGTTCATAGAGATCCGCAATCACAAGCTTTTTATCGTTGAGAACTGTTTCATATATTTACTTACAGGACCGTGTATGAAAGTATTCACCACGGATCAAAGCATTCCCACATCGAAAGGACTGAGCACAGAAATACCTCGATTGGTTTGCAATAACTGGAATAATGGGAGATTACGCAGCTATTACTTTTACTCATTCCAGAATATCCTATAAAAGTCCTATCGACCTTCATTCAATAGAAAACTAAATAAAATACTTGTATCGTACTTCTGTTCTAAATGAAAATGACCTATCAGAATTTTGACGAGAAAAAGGCTGATAAATTATCTCTGTTGGCTGCAAGTTCCGAAAATATACTTCCTCAAATACAAATCATTTTATCATCCAATTGGTTTTGCCTCAGGGGATATCGCACTCCAAATTGTAGAACCTTTGATGCGAATAGGGTAGCAAATCTTCGGTGCTTTTTGTGTTAACAAACAAATCTCCTTTTCTCTCTTCATAATTTGCAAGTACGTAGATTTCAGTCAAGCAGATGGATTGAGAACGAGCATGCGTGCAATGTAGCTTCATTGGATGGTATGATTCTAATAAAGTGGTAGACATTCCTCTCGCAGTTTGTCCCATAATCTCACAACCACAAACGCATCTAAAAATGGGTATATTTAAAAGTACCTACATGGTCGGTCTTACCAACTTTTGTCTTCTGTGCAGTCCGATAGGTGTCCTAGCATTTCGTGTACATTTGAGAGCCAGTATACGTCACCGAATCCCGAATCTCTCTAAATAGAAGCGCGGTACAAATACTTTTTTAAACTAGGATTTCATTATGTAAGTGAAGTCAACCTATGTACAAGGTAAAGAACCACTTTGGTTCTTGGCTTTTCAGCATAAGTAGGCTTGATGAGTAGGAGGAAGAATTTCCATTTAAAATTCTAAAATCTCACACCACCACTCAATCTCACACCACACCACTATAAGTAAATCGGGATTCCCGGTAAATATGAAGCAGCTGTACAGTGCTTCTTGACTTCTCATCATATTTTGGCTTATCTTATAGGACAAAATCTCCACTGGAATTCCAGAATTTTTTCACACGCAACAAAACGTCTCCTAAGGGATTTATTGGAAGAGTCCCATTTTGCAGTTTAAAAGGGAAGGCTGGGTGATCTATCTTCATTTATTTTTCTTCTGCTCTATAAAATTTCAATATACGGTAAAACGTAATAGAAGTGAACCAATTACCGTAAGGCAGCCGTGAGTTTAAGCAAGTCTGCGTGTTGGTCAGTGGAAAGATCATCTAACATAACCATTCGTCTGGGCTACATGGGAGATATGGCCTAGTGTGTACTACCTTCAGACGAGGGACGAACACTGAGAGATTTTGGCCCCACTTTGCCTACCATTCAACCGATCACATATTCCTGTAAACAAGATAGGAATGACTTATCCTTGTATAAACGGTTCAACATATATCTATACAATGTACTCACTGTTCTGTCCATGTAATTATACAAAAGCAGGCTGTGCTAGAGATCCATTTGTTCGTCATTATGGTTGCACCTCCAGGAGATAAAAATGATTTTAGATCTCCCATCTTCCATCGCGAATCTGATGCTTCAGGTACTGACATTGTCGGTGTTTGTGCAACAACGTACATGTCATCTGCATTATATTTGTATAATATAATCGTCCCATTGTGACCATGGAATGTGGCGCGCTCCGCGCAGCCTATGAATATATCACTTAGCTCACGTCCCACCGGGCTGCTCCTGGTTAGATCGTCTGATGACGTAGATGAGACATAAGCCATGTGTTTTAGCGCAAAGTAGTCCAGTGAACTGGAGACGTCACCATCATTTAAATACTGACACACTATATACATGATTGCATCCACAATGACACTCATAAATTGAAAACTTAATTAGATACCGTGCGGCTTTCCCTGTTTTTCCAGCTTTTAATCTGAACAGGTCAGATGAATTCGCCTACTTTTGATTTGGTCGGCCTAGTATGTTTTCTTCCAAAATATCTACTTTTAAAGCCTTTTCCCAAGCCTTATTTAGGCTGTTGATTAGGAACACAGGAATTTACTAGATCCACAATGTTCGGCTTGTGTGATTTCCTTACTCAAGCCAGTATAACTACTAAGAAGAGATGTTGCACGGAAAAGTATTCATTGTGCCTAATGACTTTTGGATGAATATTTCAGTACTCTGTGCATTTCCTTTACCTAATTCCTATCACCATTTTCTTTCTTGTTCATCTCCTAACAAATGGAATGTCAATGATCTATTATGCTATTAGAAACTCACGATAAATTTTGTTTTCTGGTGATGTTCCGCATGTGTCTATCAAGAACGAAGACCAACAAGCCCTACAAATCACCTGTAAAATATTTAATTGGCGTTTTCTAGTCTGTTCCAATTAATGGACCAATAGACAAAGCAAGGCAAAACGCTTGTCTGTGTGCAAAATTTGTTTCTGGGTGCTGATGTATCACGTTGGCAAGCTTACAGGTTGAAGCATCAAGCATCATAGGTTTTTCCAAACGTAGGATTCCAGTGTCATCTACACAGATGCTGGGAAGTTTAAGCAAGCAGTGGGCGTTATTTAGAAGTCTAGTGTGAGAATTACTAGGACAATCGCAAAGGATATTACGCTGAAAGACCGGTCGCATCATAAGTGCTCATTCTTGTTTAAACGTATGGTCCGCGTAATGTACTTCGACCAGTTTTCTATATCTTTAAATTTATCGTATTGATTTTAGTCAGAAATACACCGAAGTGATAAAAACAGAGGACATTTTCTATTTTGTACATGAACTACACAGTAGAGTATTTGGGATTGAGGAAACCAAGTTATCTCTGATTGCTGGTCTGCTATTGTGAGTACTTCTTCACATTTGTGATCGGCTCGTCGAACAAAACTCACACACGGGAAACGGTTTAACTGGTCACGATTTAAGGCAGTATATAAACAAATACATACTTCAGTTGTTGACAGCACATTAGATCACTAAAGCCACTGCACTGAAATTAATTTCTTCCCTAAGGAGGGTAAAACAAAGGTAACTTTTGTCATCGTCGTCACCATAGTGAAAGGTGGAACGATTTTTCGTCAGGGTCGCCACGAGAAAGAGAATCAGTCACTGAAATTTGAGACGACACTTGTGCTTGATCCTTTCGAAATTTTTGTCACGTTCACAAACGTGCTAGATTACTTCTGGAAGCTTCGTGTCACATGTTTTAACAGAAAGGTTTAGTTGTGCTGTGGAAGCACTATTGTAACCTTGCTCAACCACATGGACCAATAAAGTGTCTCACCTTATAGATAGAACATCACCGTAGTTGGAAATATTCACAAGTTCCAAGCAGCAAACATTGAATAAGACCAGGGGATTGTGCATACAGGTCTATGTGCAGCGCATGGAATGGCCATCCACCAAGTCAAATGTTCGAAATTGTTCATGCAGACTCAGCAGCAGCTAAAAGTGTACCTAAGTCTGTCAAACAAATCTATGCAAAAAAATGATAAATTTCAATCTTGTACAGCCGTTGCACAGTGAATGGGCCAAATGAAATGCCAAACAAAAACAGCCTATTCCGATATGCTGTGTGTTCATATAGGGTTAAATATATTTACAGGACTATCCAAATATTTTCCGAGTTTACTCAAGTGCAGTGTCTTTTGACGCTCCATGATGCTGACTTGTAGTCTTTAGTGATGCTTGTAATATTATGTTTCACCATCAGGTGGTAATAAAATCTTGGTGTATTTATCTTACCATATATGTATTGCACGGGCCTGCGAAAGCTACACCCAAGCTTGCATTTAAATGTACTAAAATGTCTTATTGTGATCAATGGCTGCTTTCATTAAGGCCATAATCAGTCTCGGTTTTTCCCTTAAAACGTGCTTCAATAATGAACTTACCCCAGGAAGAGACTACCACTTCTGCCCGGTCATTTGATTCTGCCTTTCAGAGGCATTAATTCTCTTACCTCTCAAGAAGAAAATCCATCTTACTGTCCCAGAATTCAGTAATCTTAAGACAGGTGGCAAAGGAGAAAACTATATCCAGCTTCTCACCTGGATGGTCCCTCGACCGAGGGATCATATCCAGGCCCTTAAAAATAAACTGGATTATGAACTACATGTAAAGGTGCTAAATATTTTACGAGTGTTTTTGGGGGCTCGTACGCTTGGTCGCTTTGCTAGTACCCGGTATGTTGACTAAATAAACGACTCGATGAGCAAACTAACCGAAAAGAGGTCATTTCGATTAGAGTTCTTCTTCAAAGCAAACCTCACAGCTGCTGATTAACATTTTCTATTTTTTCTAACAATTTCTTTCAAGTAAAAGACCATGCAGCCATGAATTAGGTGCTGGTATTTTAAAGCAAAGCAAAGATACATCAGTAGACTCGGACTAATTTACTTACAGCTGTTATATGTGTGTAATCATTTTTATCATGCCCCCATAAATCCAGAGGTCGGATATATGTATCGGGCTCCAATTTCAGAGAACAGATAGGATTTGCTTGCACACAATAAACCGTGTTGTGTCTATGTCACGCATTCAATGAGAGTTGCTACTGCATACTCCGCGCATGCAACACCGCTACACCAAGTTCAGTTAAATGGGGTTTGCCGGGGTTAAACAAGGGGTTTTCAACTGCTTCAGTTGTTCCCCAAAGTCATACTGCATGAAAAACGTGTAGCTATGTAGAGGGGCTTTGTGATAACGTGATGTATACGACAAGCTGAAATAGTGGCTGTCCAGTGACTTGAATTCTTTGTTTCGTACCTACAGATGTGCCCAGGAGCATAGCTATCCATGAGTATATCTCGCGAGCGATTAACCGTTGTTATCATTTGATACTGCCTGTTTCTTCCTTGGCTGTCTCGCGAAGTGAATTTATCTGTGGTTTTCTCTTACCTCTGCATTACACTGCAATAGAGTTTGTCTGAGATAGGAGCGCTTTGAAAAACAGTGGTTAATGGGACAAGTGGGAGTTTGTACACCCTTCTACCATATAGGCAGTTAAATAATTTGTGGTACAATAAGGGTAGCGTATATTACTGAAGTTCGCTACCATCCTAAAATCGAACCGTTTTTATTTGTTCCACTGAAACAAAGTGAATTTTACCTTAGCAGGAAACTAGTGCGCATCAGTTAAAGGGATCAAAAGTCCGCTTTTCAAATGACAGCATCACGATCCCACTGGAGAAGGAATTCAACTACAACCATGTGGAGAAAAAACTCATCTTAAAATTAAGTTGTAATTAACTTAAGGTCCAGCTGAATATTAGATCAACCCCTCGTTTTGGATATTCCCTAGCTCAACGGTCTGTACACTGTTGGTCTCATGTTTCATTCAGAACCACATTTCCTTCATATGGCGCTAATCTTAAGGGCCGAAAAATCTCTGGGCAGTGCACGACTGGTTTCATCATTCTTGTATCTTATCAGATGAGTTTAGTTCCCGAATTTCCACCAATCATTTTCCATCCTTAAAAAACTCAGTTTGTGTGTATGTGACAATGGACACCCACTTGCAAAGTAAGTTGTTGTGCACTGGAGACATAAAGGGAATTCACTTGAGCCTCTGGTCTGTAATATTCTTAAAATAAGTATGCCATGCAAAAGTGGCCTCATGTTAGAACAATGTTCAAAAAAACGGGTCGTATATCTTCACTTCCGTTGAACTTGATGTTGAATTGCGAGACAAGGTGGGCGGAAATTCGGATACCGGCCTCAGCTGCTGAACTCAAAAGGGGAGACACCATTTTCGGTCTGCCAGTTTTCGTCGACGTTGAGTATGAGGATGAACAGCACCAAAGTGATAAAAGACGGAAACCTAGTCTGTACTGACTACTAGAAACAAACCCTGAGGAAAATGGGACAACATCTTTGGCTTACTTAAGGGAGCCCTGGTTAGGCTAATAAAACACTTGATCTTGCACTCAATATTTTTTAACAAAGAATGTGTAGCTGAACCAGCAGTTTCTGGTGCGGTGCTTTTGTAAAAGAAATGACTTTGGAAAGGATGTCAAATACATGTGTGCACTCGTTGGAGAGAGTTTTAAATCATCAGACATCGAGTGCGCGTGGAAACAATTTTACTTGTTTATGTAGAAAAAGTTAACTGGAACATGATGTACACAACACCATACAAAATAAAGCAAAACTAATACTCACTTAGTAGGGAAATAGGCTCCATGCAGAAGCAATTTTTGGCGTTCTAAATCAATAATTGCCATACACAGGAATGATCGCCCCATCAAAAGTATGTTCGACGTATGCTCATGGACGCTTTACTTTAAAGCTGTTATCCTGTGCAAGTTGTTCCTCATGAAAACTTCTCACAGGTACAGTGGTTTAGCTGTTTAGCTCCAAATAAAATTCTGTAGCTGAGTACGAATAAAACAGCCGAAAAATTCACTGTGATTGGCGCAAATCATAATTTTCGTGAAAAATATGTTAGCCCTGAAGGTGTGCATACTTCTACCGAGAGCCAAGCTTTGTACCACGGAAGCATAAAGGTTACTCTTTTGGTGAACTACGAATCATTAAATGACTAAATGAGAACAACAGTGCCCTCGCTTGGGTAGTATTAATTTTAACTTTACATAAAATGCCCGCATAAAATGAATGCACATCACAATATTCTACGAATATTAAACAGAAAATCACACTGGCTGCATATAAAGAAAATAACTGAATATGCGCGCATTACAGGACACAATACAGATGAATACTTAACAATGTCTGTGCCGGATCGCACAGACAATGACTTAGCAGCTTTCTAATAATTGTTCCTCATTAACTTTCGTTTTGCATTTCCATATCCCGTCTAATGTCTGTTAAGCAAGTTCATTCTTAAACAGGCTTAACGTTCGAATAAATCATCAGCTTCAATAAATCGGCTGAGTTTTCTATCAAACGATGAGTGATATATGTCTGTTGCTGTTTAGCATGTTTACCATAAGGTCAGCACCAAACGTTGCTTCCCAGTTACAATTCAATTAGTGATTTCAACGGGGGATAATGTTGGCAGCAGAAGTACTACGAAAGAACACTTCAGTTTTGTGTAGTTAGTTCCTTTTTCCATAGCATGAACAATGGCCAACAAAAACACCAAGCGTCAGTCTCCGGTGGAATCGCCTAAAGACATGTTTTCACATCCAGTATTTGGTGTCATGCCATCAATTGTATGTGGATTTCTTCATTTTCAGGTCACTTCCTTCAATAAACTACTATTTGTGATAAATACACCTGCTAACCGTTCGTTCACCTCCACGTATTCAGTCGTTCTGACGTCATTTGAAGTAAAGTCTACTCACCATTCGCCCTCATAAGCCTCTCACGCGTTTGCACACCAAATGTGCCACCTAACACCCTGTATGCATTTAACAGACATGTGAGGCTGACGGTTCATGAAATACCATTTCAAGTCCACCAAGAAGCATCAGGCGTCAGGCCTGACGACGTCTAATGTTGTCATCGCTGAACGAGTATTGCGCTTCATGTATAGGTTTGCGGAGCCCCTAATTGGTTTCCAGTAGAACGAACAAGCCCCAAGTATTCAAAAAACTGATATCGGTGGGTCTTTCCCTTTTAAGGTAATAAGAGTAGATTCCAAAAATAACGTGTTTTGTTGTGCATACAAAACAGCTTCAGGTTTTTGCGACAATGGTGCATCTAGAGAACTATTTGAGGAAAACATTTCCTTTTCGAGCTGCAAGTCTGAAAGTAGCGAACAACAACTAATATTTATCAATCTTGCCTACAGTTAACTCCAGTACTCTGAAGAGGAAGCAGGTTCTGTAGCTTACGAAGATTCTTCTTCAGTTGCAGCACACCCTCAGCAAGACAAAACCTACTGTGCTCAAAGTCCAAATATTTAGGTTTGTCCGCGAAAGTCTATGCTAACCTCAGAACGCCCCAATGACCCCAAATCCAATGTAGTTTACTACACAAAGGTAGAAGAAGAAGCTGAACGGCGCATTATTACGTGTGTGATGTACCGTGACCACGCACTATAATACGACTTATCAGACTGCTTCTGATAGTTCAGGCTGTGGACATATTGTCATGAAGAGGAGGTAGATTATAAGTCACAGTCATGAGCACACAACCTGACGGGCAACCTATGCCGAAGGAAGTCCGCATATTCGAGAATCACCTACGCTATCACAGGCCGCAAACGCCTGTTGGACCAACTGTGATCGTTGTTTGACCGGTCGTTGGCTTCGAACCCAATGTTCTCAAAGCAAGCTGCGTCCATAACTGTTAAAGTCGCACGTACCACACGAATATAGGTCTCACTTATTTAGGAACAGTATACTACTGTCATCCACAAAGGATTCCTGACACTTCGTGATATCACGTGAACAACCACATCAAACAGATGTATTGGTATAGCCTGCTCATATACTTTTACGGAGTCATATCTTAAAACATTATAGCATAAATTACCACTGTTGGTGTACCATATGTGTAGTACAGTGTATGTACTGCATTTCGAAAACCGGTGGTCCGACTTATCGCATCATTAATCCACGCCGTAGTCAAAGGCTCGTCCAGAAAATGAATTGTGGCTTCAAGCTTAACGGCCTTGTCTCTTTTCTTCACCCAAGGCAGCTGCCACCGTGGAATGGCGTACGAAAAATTCAGAACAAGAACTAGTAAAGCGAGCTACAAATTATTTAGCATATGCGGTGACGCTAAACACTCTTGTATACTGGTCACCCGGAAAACTCGTGAAGGATACATTGTATCTCAAATATAAAATAGCTGGTTAAAAACATCATAAACGAACTAGTCAGCTTGGATCCAGGTGAGTCTCCCGTCAAAACCAAATTTCTACGCAAATGAGTGTAGTTCGCTAATTTCGTGCGATCTGGGTTCAAGTAGGACACAAGGTTGACGGAAACTCGGGAACTGCGCCTACCTGATGAGCCCAAAGAAGGACGAAACCGGTCGTGGGCTGTCGAAGGGTTTTCAGGAAACTTATGAGTAATATATTACGTCTATGAAATAGCTGCTGTTTGAAGGTAAAATTTAAAGCCCTAGTGCCAGCGTGGTGTAACTTGCAGCAAAACTTTAGATTGTCTGACCATATTGATTTGTCTAACGATGGTTGCTTAGCTGACGCCAAATTAACAGACAGGGCTCTGTTGCACTGCTCTTGTGAAATACTAAATTAAGACTGTCGTGCCTTCTTCAGAGTGGCAAATTCAGTGTATTCAACCTGCCTGGGGGCATGAATGTCCTAATCGTGTATTATTAATGTGTTTAAGATTTGGGAGAATAATTCCCCAGTTGTATATTTGCTTTTAGTTGCAATGCTACAAACAACCCTATAGTTCGCGTCACTTTCTGAGGACGCCTAGCAACACACCGAGAGCCAATAATCCCGGTGTGAAAACAAACTGGCTGAGCATTTCGATGTCTGATGTAAAGTTACCATGCACCTTAGACAATTCCTTGCACTGAGGCTGATTTTATCAAATGACAGCGAAAGCCAATTGTACAACAATCGAAACTCTACTTGGTTATTGGTTAAGAAACATAACAAAACCTTCAGGTCAATGGTTCATTGACAGGTATTCAAAAACCCACACTGTATTCCTGACTGCTAAAAGTTCAGGTGGATCATCCGGCCATGTAAGGGTGTTAGTATGATTATGGAACATGTTACACTTCTTTCCGCCAGGAAGGCGGCCATCCAGGAAAGACACGGCTTGCTAAAATGGCTTGCTGAAACTGCAAACTTCTATGTAAGATTTTCTGAGTAAATAATGTATACTTTTTGGAAACGCAGATAATGTAAATCTTGTCTGGCCTTGATTAAAGTCTATTCATTTAAAGCGTGCACACAAAAATAAATTAAGCCACATACTAATGCATTCATTCTGCTGCCAGTTGAATGGAACTATTTTCGTCTGGCAAATGAACGTATCTGTGGCCTCTTTTTGGGTGGAATATGGAATTATTTACGTAGGTCTCAAAGAGCGTGAACACAAACAACCCGTTTTCAGTGACTTTCTAGACAAATAAAACTGATTTTTTTCTTTGGAAAGAGACGACCCGTCCCGTTTCCTGAGACTTTTTATTCTTGACTGAAACACCAAATATCAGTGAACGTTCATGTGGATAAACATTAAGCCGTAGTACTGGACTGCCAAATAGTTTTCGGCAACCTTTTCGGTAGTGTGCTCTGTCCTTGATCCTAGAAGCTTGAATTTTGACCCTTGGTCCGAAGAAGTCTGAGTAGCCTCAGCACCCATATCCATCATCATAATCGACAGCATAACATGAATGTTCAACACTAATACTTCGCTGCCGTACAACCACCCGCCGTACAGTTCTCCTTGATATGCGCCCTTTTCTATCCTGTCACAATTATCTTGTTGAGTTCGCTGAAGCACTGAACGCTAGTTTCGATCTCATTAGAGCTCATTAACAGCGCTTCTCCCTGGCCTTGACGAGGTTTCAACTCCGAACATAAGATACGAGAAATGAGCGTGTTACCACTACTCCACCAGGCGCATGCTGCGTGAAAATGAATTATCAGTTCTGTACAGGCTTGTTAGCCGAAACGTCTTAAATGAGGCGTAGCTCTAACTTACACGTCTGGCTCAAGAATATCAACAGTAAACGTGATGAACAACAAAATATGATGAGAGGTTCTTGGGAAGGCATATTTTAATTCTAGTGTTTATATCGTCGCGGTCATCCCTGACTGCGCCACAATTTCAGGAGGACGATAAGGTTGTGATAAATATGCTCCGGAAGACATCCAGTGTAAATAAAAATGTGCGCGGTGGTTATTCAAAATCAGTAACTTCCGGTATTTTGCTGCAAGTGTGCTGCTATTCATTTTATACCAGCGCGGAAGGAGCTTCGGTTTGTCCAACCATTCTCTCGCTTCGTACCCCACCCATCAAGATGTGCTAATCTGTAGTGTGCATGGCTGTTTGGTGAAACTTTAATTTACAGCACGGACTCACTAGTCCTTTCGAGATACAGAAGTCTCACTGAGAGTTTACCTAACTAATTCCCAAGAAGGACGAAAATGGTCTTGGGCTGCCCAAGAGTCTTCACCAATCCTATGGGTAGCCTGTTGTGAAAAGGAAATCCGCCTTAATATCTCGAATGTCGTGCGAAATGAAACATGATTCTGCTTTTTTCCGTGCATTCAGGCAATGAATATCATTAGCTAGGGATTCAGTTAAGTCTACAGAAAAAAATAATTTTCCACAGAATTTATTTCGCCAAAATTTTACCCCTTTGGGATCTATCACGCAATCGACGTATACACTAAAAAATAACTAAGTTCTTGTTCTTCAGCGTGACAAAATGTTATCTACCTTTTGCGACATTTCAGTCATTTGTTTTTGGAAATCATCCTAACACCAGTTTTTAACAGAGGAAAATTTATACAGCTTGATAGATATAATGGACAACTGCAGGAGTTATTTATTACCCTATTTCTTAGAGATAGAACGGTATGTACATTTTAAATGACTAATGGAGGACACTTGAGTCGCGCTTGTCAGCGTAGGGAGGATTATTCTGTCCTCAAATACCACTGGATAATGCCGAAAAGCAATTTATCAAACTCCGTCCCATTCAATTTCACTGCAGACTGATTAAAAACACAGGTAGGAGCTAACAACTGCACTTTCAGAATGGCCTTCAAGCAGAGCCCGTCTTCATTGAAGACATACCGCGATTATGTAGACAATCCTAGTTTGTGTATATTCCATGGGGCCGACAGTGCTCCGGTTCCACCTATTTTAGTAGTCAAGTACAGCAACGCCCACAACCATGAGACGTGAAAAATGCTCCTACTGTTAGATTGGGCTCAAATTCAGTGGAGAAAACAGGTGAACAATGTGCCATCTTTGTTCATAACTTGATGGAAGGTTCAAAAGATGAATAATTTGGCAGCTGCAAAAAAACAAAATAGTAGATGTTATGAGTGTGCTGTGTCAATTAGAAATATTGCGGCTCACTGTGCTGCAACCAATAAGAATTCTGGAACAATGTATGTAGTAATCCCTAATTAAATTTTGTGTTTTAATCAAAGAACGCGCAAAAATGTGATTCACTTGAGTCACATTTTACACTCACTTAAAAGTAAGGAGTTTCCTGGTCCGGCTCTACTTTGGTGATATTCCTGTGGTGCTTCTTAGCGAGTGATTTTTGACCACGTCCACTGCTTTGTGACATCCAGTTGCAGTCGTGGTTTACTAATCTTTAATCGTAGGATACCTCAACCATAATAGTCAAGTGACCGATAACACTCACCATCACTTACTGTTCTGAGAAAGAGAGCTAGACAAAACACACACATGTGTAAACCAATTTCCTGGTCAGTTTCCTAAAATTCGAATCCATTTACCTCCCCACCCAATTAGGTTATTGATGAATGTAGTCTCCTGTGGTTCCAAGGAACCTAACCCTAGTTTATGTTCAGTACCTTCGTCGTGCAGCACGAACAATTTAGGATCGTTCGTCACTTGATTGACATTCCATTCACACATTCAACCTGTTCAGCGTTCTACCAGCCAGCCGGTTTGTTCGTTTAAATTGCGTCATTTCTTCGAAAATGGAGGTATCACGTGATGATGTTCACTATGGACATGTTTATAAAAAATTACATCCGATCCGATCACCGTTGTTGGCTGGCTAAAACTTACTTTCCGGAATATTTCCACACAACAGTTTCACCGTCAAAATGTATCAAAAATGAGCGGCCTAGAAGTGAATGTAACGAAAGGAACAGACCAGGATTGCTAACTGTTAACAAGGGGCTAATGTGAATACCCCTAGAGCGCAATAAAACAACCCTTTTCACCAGGCAGAAAGTATACATTGCTTTACTTGTTTTCACTTTCTGCTACTCTACGAATACCGTTTGGTTCCGCACAAAATAAAGATATAACACCTGTTATTGTGGCTGTTTTGCCGTATTCCTATGGAATACATTACATATGACTTGCGATCAGACACATACCGTATACATATCCAATCAAGTATATTTACTTTTTCAATCGTGAATTATTACTGGTTTCTTTCTATTCACCTAGGGTCTCGTGGGTACATAGTTGCGTGAATGACTTATCAAATGCTTGTTTTGGAAACATTCCATGCGGTTCGTCGGTTTGACGTAACCATCCTTGAACAGCTGAGGCCAGAATTTTAGGCAGTAAAAGTAACCACAACAAAATTTTCGATTTCCTTCTCTGCATTGAAATTGCCTGACAGTTGGTTCTGCAAATCGCTGGCAGCCACTCCGCTTTCGCGAGAACGTAAACGACTAGCAATCATTGGCTAGTACAGTGAGTGTTGTTTGACCCGCGATATCAAAACACAATCTCTTGGGTGGTTTCACCGAATTACCAACACCGAATGCCAACACCTTCCCATTCATTGTTTTGTTACCACAACAAGCACTCCTTTGCCCCTCCTGCCTCCATGAAAGTCATTCTGTTAAATGAGCGCTTGCATAAGCTTGAAGCGACATCACAAAAAACGAAATGGTTTGTTGTTTGCACCTGCTTTATAATTCTAGGTCAGCAATCTTGACTTCTAGAATCACTGGAGTAGCAGCTGACTGCGTTCAACAGAAAGTTAGTACCAAATGTTTTGTACGTTCTGGAGATATCAAGCACACATTACTTCCCTTAAGTTACCTTCAGGATTCTCCAAGAGAAGCGTCTAATGGAAATAAAACAAGTGATCACGTTGCTCGAAATTTAGAACTGTGCGCCACTACCAACTGTAGGAGCTGTTAGTGCGACGATGCAGAGCGACGATGGCATAGTTGGAAATTTTCTCATATAGAGAGAATTCAGACACACAAAACTATACTTTGGGTGCTTGGACTTTGCATAATATCAAGCGGTCCCCGCAGTGGAAGAATATTGCATTTTACTAGATATACTTGATAACTGTCACTTGCAGAAAACATTCCGCACCTGAAACAAATAACAGTCCTCATTTTTCATCAGCCTAATAGCACTGAAAAGGCAATCTACAGAACCGTGTTGAGCCTTTTTTCCTTGGTTCTACGCTATGCATTAAAGTACGGCTAGATGAAATAAATTATTCAGCTACTTTGAAATTTCGTGCTCTACTGTTTTGTGAATAGCCCAAAGGCAAAGGCAAAGTAATATAACCCTCCAAGTTTGGGAACAACTGAGATGAACGATTCACTTGAAGGACCCAACGAAAATCAAAACTCAGTAAGTGATCGTCAAAGCTACACTCTCATACTTTTTGAAATCTCGATACATCCTAGCACAGTGGTTCATAACCGCTGAGTGTCTTCCTTCTAGGGATGAATTACCCATGTTAGAGGACAGGCACAGAAGAGTACAAACGTGAACACTCGGGCCCGAATTGAAGTGTTTTAATGGAGATTTTGGACAACATTGTAGGAACAACAATGTTTTCTTTTCTCCGACATTTTCTACAATTACTTGGAACTATAAATTCACTTTTGTGCTTCTCCCCAAGGGTATGTTAAACGGCAAGTGAGTGAGTTTAGGCATCCAAATTATTAACCATAAAGTAGATGGGATGAATCCAGACGACCTTGTGTACTCGCCTACCAAATTATTTCGCGAAATCTTCCAGGGCTACAAACCGACCGTTTGTTCTTTACATTCAACGGATTTGGAATAATCGTAACTCTCATCGTCCAAAATTTCTTCGTGATTTATGCAACTATTCCAGAATCCCCTGTTATTGTTACGATACATGTACTGTGGGCTTACACCTAATGATCAGCCACAGATTACCCAGTGCAGGTGAAAACAGCACTGGCGAAAACTCATGCAGTGAAAGGCATTAACCTTAGTTGCACAAATCTAAGAACCCAGGATGACGATCAGCAGAGAGGAAAATATTTTCTGGGAAGAGTAGGTACAGTAGGGTAATCAGGTCTGTGCCTGCATCTGCTTGTCGATCAGTGCATTCTTCGAAGCACTAGGAATTCATGGAATCTCAGTAATTTGTTAGTACCATGGTGGCTTCAAGCCTTTAAACAGTCCTATTCACTGGAAGCAGAATCAAAGTATTGCGCTGTCCACCATTTGTTTTCCTGTGAAGTAGTGAGCCATTCCCCGGCTGCCAGTGAATTGTAGCGTAGCTGCAGCACTACTACCCAGCCTTCCAAATTTTCCTGAGATGTACCGAGTTAAGTTGGATCAATAGACCTGGCAGACTAAAACCAGTGCCAGTCCACTAAAAGGACGAACTCATAATGCAACCTACTCCTCACCTTTTTGTTCTTTGAGCTCTACAATGTAATGCCTAATATCTCGGGACTCCTGATGGCAATACAAAATGATTTTGCTCATATCTTCCTCAAACTGGGTGATGACGACCTAAATATTTTTCCAATTCCATTGATTTTGAAAGTTTGAAAACTTCGTTGAGGTGCTAAATTGACTCCTCTGAACTGGAAAATATACCACCGTTGGTGAAAAAATTTAAAAATAAAATGAATTGCGCCAGCTTTGGATTAGGAAACACACTAAACTAAATCCGTCGCTTAGTACTTAATGCATTTGCTGGACGGAGGTCGCCAAGTGTTTCTTTTGCAGCAATATTCGACTTTCCGGATTATATGCCTTGACAAGACACTATTTATTGGTTTGATGAAAGCTACTAGTCTTGTTATTTGGAGCACATCAAATCGGCCTGGCCCTCGAAGTTCCAGCAGTTTACAAGGAAATTTCGGTAAATGACCAGTGAATTTATCGCCGATAGGCTTTTGGGGCTAGTGAATAGAGTCGTGAATCGGCTTGGTTTGAAGGCACACGGAAAATGATCAAGAATATCTTCCTGGGCTAATACACCAAATCAATATTGATTGTCCGGTAAAAGTTTATTTTGGTAGCTTTTCTTATTGAGAATATGGAAAAGTGCATTTCCTATCGGTCGGTTTGGGTGGCCAAGTCTTGCAACTGATTTGCTAGTGAAAGGATTTAAAACTAATTGGTTGGAGTTCAGGACAATTCAGCTGATAGTTATCCTTGGGGTTGTTGATAGATTTTGTGAGACAGTAAGTGCTACCACACTTACGTTACTAGGAGGCAACCTAAGTAAGAGTTTGTTTAGTTTGTACTATGTATACTGCCTATTGACGAATCCTTTTCACTGAGAGCCGCATACTGCCACCGATAAACCCAGATGACCACACTTCACATGCTCACCAGTCATATGCCCTCCATTCTGTGCACACAGGTGCTTGGAGGTTTCCTAGACCACCACCAGTCGCTATGTGGTTCGGAATCATATCGCTTATAAGGAGGATGAAAAGTCTTGGACATTGTATCATCCGTTTCGACTCTCTTGTGTATGTGATTTTCTTGCAACCGTGCACAAAGCTATGAAACGGCTTTACAATCGATGTAATTTCCATTTTTTCTCATCAGGTGCTTACCTATGTGTGAGATAACCAGGGGATACAAATTTGACTGTGGATATACAGTTCGAAGTTGATAGCACAAGATCTGTGCCAATCACGTTTCATTCAATTTCCATCGTAGGAGCAACCTGGAGGCTGATATCTTCAGCGAATTCCGTCAGAATATCAGAGATTAATTCAACATAGGAGGAAAAGCAACTGTCGTAATGTGGGAAAGCGGACGGTATAAACAGTTGCCCTTCGGAATGAATTGTGAATAGACGTTTACTAGAAAAATTTCACTCTTTGTTCCAGTGCAAAAAACTGGCTCAGCGTGATCATGATTGTGTAGTGTCCATTCTGTAACGTCCTAAAACAACATTTGTAGTGTTTGATACTCGCACAGACTAACGTATGGGTTGCCGGCTTTAGGAAAGTTGCGGAGCTTGCGCTCTATCGTACTCTGAGGCAATCTTTGGTATTTATAAAGACAGCGAGTTTAATATGTCTTTTAGCAAGTGCAGCAATTTCTGATGTTACACGTATATTTTATAATAGTCGCAACCAATTCTCAAGAAGTCCCTTTTAATTAGAAGAACTCTCGAGAAGTTTGACGTGGAACACTGTCTAAAAGGACCAGGCGAACGAGAAATAGGGTAGTTTGTGGGTGATTTTCTTCATCTCAGCTAGATTTCACACCTGGATTCTTATCTAGTAAATGAGATGAAAAAAGTAGGCTAAACACCAACTCCCTGGTCACTGTCATTTGTTTGTTTTAACCTAGCCACTAGCCGTCTTTTGATCTACCAATAACGAAAAGCGTTAACCAGACAACATCTGACAAACTGAGCTGGAGGAACTAACCAACGGATTTCCGGTCTCAGCTAAACAGGTTACGAAGACTGGCTCTTGGTTTGAACTGAAGGAGAGTTTTTTCTGGATCTTCGAGCTTAACAGGATGCTGAACAGGAAATAACTGGTCACATCTGAGTGGTAGTATTTCGTGGAACAGTACTTTCCAGAGGGTGGTCAGTGTGATTTTTCCATCATCAGCGAGCGCAAGTCGAATTTTGACAAGATTAATACAGTGAATGTCAACTGCAGACGTTCTCAATCTCTTTAGATCCCTGTCCCCTGAGCTCTCCATACGGGAATCGATCTCCTCCGTAAATTCATTAGCTCTGAAAACATACAGGAAAAACGAAATACAGTAATTACTTTTCCATTTATCATTCTGCTCGATAGCGAAGACCAAATTTCTGGACAATACGCGAAATTATTCCCTATCAGGAGTGATTTAATGTGTGGTTCTATCCATAATAGAACAATCCCGAAGGCGTTGAACTGACTCCCTCGAACTTATCACTTTCGCTGTTGCATGCCAACACCGGCTACCTAAAGAATAAAAGTCAAGAGCTCAACCAGTTGACACAGCACTGATAAGAGCCTTCTTTTCTTTGTCGTGATGTCCGCATGTTTTTCACTGGTTCAGAGCTTAAAATTTCAGATGTTCAGGAAAACCAGGGTACATTAAACCTCAGATGCTGCGAAAACTGTAGATTGCCCACCAAAATCAGCAAAATCAGATTATTAGGAAATTTGGTTAGAAGATCTACAAGTCTGGTGAACAACATAATGCTCTGCTAGTCAAGGGACTGATGCTTACTCAGCGCAGCGTTGAGATGAATTAAACAGCGAAGGCGAGACACGAGTAAATGGCACCCGTTATCAGACGCCACATACAGTATTGCCGCCGCAACACAAATATGGTCAGCTGTTGTTGGCCAGTTTTCACTCTAGTAGAATACAGCTCACTCATGTATGTTAATCGAGATCTACTGTGGGCAAACTGGCTTCATATTCAAGTCTGATAGACAAACCAGTACTAACTGTGGTTGACATTACTAGATACTGTAAAGCCTTCGCTATCGAATGAATTTGTTTCGAAACTAGCACACTGAACGAGCACCGTCATCCTGGTCCATTGACACTTATTTGGAAAATAATGTTCACAGGCCTACCGTAGTATGGACGACGTTCTGCACGACAATACAGAAACGGCTATCTGGATGGTGTAGATAAGACAACCTAAACAGGCATTTTGGTGGTTGAAACAAGCACTCTAGTTGATCACGAATGCCACAACGGCAGACACACTCTTTTCGCCACTCACCGTTCTCTAAAAACCTTTTTTTCGCCTATCTCCCCCCTGTGATACACCGATCCAGTGAGCGTTGGCAGGTACTCAGCCGAGGACTGCCTTAGTCCTTTTTTCCGACCTTACTGAAGGTCACGGAAAATTTTCAGTCTATTCCCACCATCCTTATCTCACTCTGCGTTCTTGTCAGCCCACTAACTCCCTTCTGATAGTCACTGTTTTATTCCGGGTCATGCGTGATCGGTTCTTCCAAAATACCTTGATGTCAACGAAATTCCGCTGGGATTTGCTAGGTCTGTCCAAAGAAGCCAAGTTCTGAAGTCCAGTCATCCTTTTTGGACCTGTGTGGGTGCAAAAAGGTCAAATGAGGGTTTCAGTTACGTTCCGTAATCTTCTCCATGTGTAACTCGTCGAAGGCTTTAAGCGTTCTTGTCTATCTGGCCAATAAAAAATTTCACATTGATTTTTAATGGAGAATTTCATTACAAAAACTACTCGACAATGTGCATGTGTTGCACAAGTTGAGTATTAGTCAGGCACTCTCGTGTAAGCGCTTCTTCTTCAGAGTGCTTCACAGCAGGAAAGACCAAACCCGAAGGCAGCTCTCCTGTGATACGGGTTTCCCATTTAAAAGTTATAACCCCGCATAAGATTGTACATAACTGGAACGTTCATACTCCGCTGTTATAAACCGTACTAATGGCTGCTCATTCACGTAGCGTTTGTTTCTGCTCTTAGGAACCCCACTCTGTCAGAGTTCAGCTACTTCCGAGATTAGGGAGTTTCATCATCTTTATGGACAAGTTTTCGCTTTTCAGGTAACATGATTGACTTTTGCAACGCTTCAGGTCAAACAATTTCATCTGACTACACAAAATACGTGCACCTCCGCTTATGTCCAAACAGCAGCACCGTTTCTGATTTTCATACAATATTTAACAACAACTGCCAAGCAAATCTATAGTAGTATTGTAGGTAACCTAGTCTGAATAATATCTGTCAAGATATAATCAGGGAATTCTTACCTATTTTGCCAGAACAGTTTGCTCTTTAACTGGCCGAACAGTTGAATCAAATTAGAACCACTTACTGAAAGGGAAGTGGTGTGTCCAGTAATGATGGCAAGCCCAAATGCCACAGGCGCCACCCTGTCGAGCTGTTTGGACTGCCAGTCAGCTGATTTGGCTACACAACTTAATTAGGTTTGACTGCTTCTCATTAAATCGCTCGGGGATAGCAACCGTCATTTCCTGAGGTCCAGTTTACGTTGTCATAAATTGTTTGGGCACACGTAAGGACCTTTCAACGATATGAGGAAGGTTTTGTGCAGCTCTTCCATAGCATATGTGCGTTAGTGATCGGTCAAAATCAAGAGGTGGTCAGAAAATAGATGTGGCATTTGCGTGGGAAGTTTGCAAACTAACTACATTTATTTGCATAGACGTAACACACTACTCATAAGATTGCTGGAAACGCTTTGACAGCCCACAAGTGGTTTCGCCCTTCTTTGGGCTCATCAGGTAGGCGCATTCTTTGAGTTACCTTCATCCTCATGCTCCACTTAGAATCAAGGCGCAGGAAAACTGACTTATACACTAATCTGTACACCAATTTTTGATGGAAGACCCAAATGAGTGAGTTCATTTCGCTAATTACGTACAATTTGGGATCAAATAGAACATAAGGTTGGGGAAACCTCGGGGAACGCGCCTACCTGATGAGCCCCAAGAAGAGCAAAAGCGGTCGTGGACTGCCAAACAATTTCCCGCAGCCTTATGAGTAGTGTATTAAAGCTACACAACGTATTGCGATATCTCGGTCATCGTACCAACTGAAAAATTAGGCTGTCTGGTGCAGCACATTCCAACAGAGTTTGCTTTTCTCTCCTCAAACATGGGAGAAATCGCAATGTTACTTCCGGCCAAATAACATTTCCTCTCTGATTACTTCGTCTCAGTTATCAGCGGTTCAGCTGCAAACATCTATGTTTTCATGACAATTCATTTGCCCACGTTTCCCTATAGAGTTGCCTTCGGCAGACTCTGACAATATATGAGATCGGCCACGAGCGGCTTGGTCAGCAGTGTGATTAGCTCACAATTACACCGGATATAGCACCACCAATCGTAAAGTCGTGTAATCCACATCATGTGGTCACTTGTTGACTAACTCTTCGAGTGACAACTTCTCCGATGGAAGTTTCATTCCTCTTGTTAATTCATTCTCCCTCTGCACTACTTACAGATGATTGGTTGACCTTAAACAGTCATTTTTAAGTTAAATAAACATTACCTCATGCCTCGTGACTTCGCAGTTGGACCATGAACTATGACCAGAGCACCAGTCGTAAGTTCTAAGCTAACAAATGTTTCTGGATTTGTGCCAGACTGGGAGTGCACATATAGGACCTCAACTTCAGTTGGTATCGGATTTCATGTACCATTTACACTGTTCATCTTCGATTAGTGAGCTGACTGGATTTCGAATGTATTGGATGGCACGCGAAAACCTTTGGGATTGGGATTAGGAGTAGGAGCGCACTCTTTAGGGATCGGAAGATAGTTCAGTGGCCCAACCGTAAGCTTCTGACCGACGAGTTCACGATCCGAATCATATCCCGGTTTACTGACTGCTAGTCTGACCTTGGCCAAAAATATAAGTCCTCATTCTTCTATTGGATGGTATGGCAACTGTGAAACGAATAGCGAGGCAACCGCACCTTCCGTTGCCGACCGATCAACGCTTTATCGCGGTTCTCACGGCTATTTTGAGGAATATCGTTTTTCAAACTACTGAACTGGTAAATTTGGCTAACAAATGGATGTCCTTGATGTGCACCCTGAAAAAATATTGTTTTCTGTAATTTGCAATAGGTCAGAGAAAGTTACTGATTTCGGATCTCTATCAGATTACAAATTCGGAAGTAGCAATACACAGGAATGACGCTCAGCACGTACAAAGTGTCTCGTGGTGATATTTCTACGAAATCTATCGTTCAGCTATAATATCCCTTATTTGTATATTTGCCCACTTAGGCAAATACAACGCGAAGGCTGATATATTTCCAACTTGTCCTAGTTTTTTGTCTCATTATTGATTTTTTTCAAGTCTTGTCATGTAGATGCTAAGTTTCACAAGACGCTCCGGAAACTTTTTACCTCTGTCTAAATGGATGGCAAATCACTCAAAAATATTCGGAAATTTCAAATTCAAAATCTAACCAATTGGCCTAAATGCGTGCAGTGATTAATCGGGAGTGGGTCTTCGCTTCGTCTAGAAACATCGCATTTTCATCAGTCCGAGGAGAGAGAAAATATGCCGTTGTAATTTTGTGCACACGGTAAGCACAGAGTAAGTGTCGGTCAACTAGTCACGTTTCCTGGATGCATCACTGCAGTGCTCCAGAACGGAGACCAATGACAAACATCAGCGAAAGAATGTTGCCAACCACCACTGCCTAGTTTTGGGTTCAAACAACAATGAATGGTCCGAACGCTGAATACATTTGAACGGACGACAAAATATACAGACGGAAGATTGAATTAGCGAGATACTAGGATAGAACCCCGGTGGATTGGCTATGACCACCGAAGAAATGAGCGTACAAAGAAATGAGCGCATACAAACAATTCGGGCAGAACGGTTCGCTCACAGCGATCTCGTTATTTGGACTCTTCCTTTTCAGGGGAACAGATAATCCACAGACGAAGATTGCTGGTATCTGTATATAAACAGCCAACAAGAAGTTGAAAATGACGGAAGGTTCTGCTCTGAAGGGGTGGGTCAAACCTGGACCTATTCCCTAAATGCAGTTGTGGTCAGTCACTTCAAGATATAAATGCTTCTCTGAGGTTAGCTAACGGAAGCTACCTGAACTAATATACTGTTGGAGCTGTTAAGAAGGATAAGTTTATCGGCATGCGATGCACACCTAGGTCACGTAGAAGTGAAAGATAAGTTCGGTGGTTAGACGAAGGTCTAGAAGAAAAAAATGCCGCATGACAACCTGCCGGTGTGTAACACCATCTGCGAAGGCGTCACAATACTGTCACAGTACATTTACTCACATCGAATCCCAGTAGAACACCTGACAATTTTTGAAGCCTCTTTTGAATGGTACCATACAACGAGATTACATTTTTATCTCAGCTGGTGATCAAGTGGGAACGCTTATGATTTCAGGGATAACTAAAGCCAGGATAGATTTTTTCGGTGATATCACAGTTTTTTACCGTATCATTCAGATCACCAAGTACACATACGATGACAAGGACTGTGCAGTATTTGTATGTCCCCCATATAGAGCCATAAACAGCCACAAATAAACGTGCAGTCGTAAGTAACATGAGTAATGCCTACTTACGCCAGACGTATCCAGAACGGTCTTGACGTCACGTGAATCGCTCGTCCGCTCACCAACACAACCGACAGTAAATTGATACGGGGCGAACACCTGATCCACAAATCATTGGCAGGCGGAACGAAGTGTCGCAGCACTGAGATCAACCTTCGCTACACGGAAACACTAATAAACAGCATTCCAGGCCATGCATCCGCTCAAGGAGGTTAGCCTTGTACAGTTAGTCCTATGCAGGAGTTTTGCAACCATATGGTTACCCATTTATCCTGCCACTGTGATGGTCCTTCAGACACTCTTGAAACCATTGTCTCTGACTGGGTTCGATAGGGTGAAGTGGAAAAGTAACACATAAAAACTGTCCCTTTTTGAAGTTGAGAGTTTTCTCTTGAAATGTCCAGTCGTGAGGATAAGCACTCGATCGCAGCTGTTAACAATTTTCAAAAGCGCACATGAAAATGATTTAAACCCAGTAGTGAAATGGGACCGGCCGATTGATACTTAAGGAAATAAGACCCTTCTGTTTCAGAAAACAGTGCTCCATTCGTCAGCCGGATGTAATGGTCCACATTGAGTTTTCGCCGAAGCTGCGCTCCAGACTAGAGATGGTCCACCTCAATGGACAGTACTGATTTCCGACTGTTCGTTTCGCCATATAAATCACACTACTGGGTTTCACGAGTAGCGCAATAGGACTTACACCCCCGCTGTGCTCCGAAAATCGGCTAGATTGGGCTGCTAAAGCTACCATTTTCGTATAGTCCTTATCAGCTTCACAAGCTTTTAATGAAACAAACAAAGCGCTCTGCTTTGCTCCTTCATGCAGCAAGATGAAGTTGCAGCTGCTAGTGCGGATCGCTGGTTGCACATTCTCTTGATACAGAGTTTCTCAGCTCATTTCACAACTTGTGCCTTTTCACCTCATGTTTTGGTTTCCCAGGTATTTTCTACTCAAAGTAGCATGAAAACACTACTCACAGATAACCGACACGAACATCTTTCGGCATACGGAATATTTCACCGGATTTTCACAAACGTGGCTAGTCAACTGCAACCAAACCTTGAAAAAATAATAACCGTGGGAGCACAGCATGGCGCACAGCGCATGTTATGTTTATCCTCTTTGCCTTTTCTCATATTAAGTTGTTACGGCGTTTTCGTGAAGTGTCTCGATAAAGTACTTGAGACGATCTCAAAACGCGCTGATAGGGAAGTGGTTTATTTTGTTTTTCTCCCTAGTCCCTGACGGTATTTTCGCAGACACGTCAACACAAGCAAAAGCAGTGCATAGATACGGTTGACACCCCAAAGTTTAAGATTTTATTAGTAAAAAAGATGTCACCAAAACCTAATGTTAACAACAATTTAGGCAATGTTTTTCCACTAAGAATTCGAGCAAATCTCTCATCTTATTTAACCCATTGTAAGTTATTTTCAAAGGGTAAAAATTAGAGGGGTTTTACGTTGCTATCACTTTACGCAAACTATTCTAGCTGTCTTCAGCTAGAGATGAAAGCTTCCGGGTAACCTTCCTCTTACACTTCCCTTCTTTGCTTGTGGAGGTGATCTTTATACTTTCGGAGCTAAAAATGATAGAATCCTGGAACAACTTAAAGTTGGGATGGACGCAGTCTCCACTGATTCCGGAAATTTACTCATCTTTGCGATGTGTAGGCTCAAACCAGCGGATGGAAATGCATTTTTCCACGTGTACCGAAAGTAAGCTAGTCCCTCTAGACTTCACATAATGACGGGAACTGGCAGTGTAGCTTTGGAGGAAATAACGAAAAACGGGCGGTTTTTGCCTGTCTCACCAAATAGAAAGAAATTGTTATACTTATCCGCCCAATGAGGAGGGTCCTTTCAACTCAACAGCTTTTGAGCTCATTGTGAATTCTTACAGTCCAAGGAACTGGAACGTATGAAACTGTCACAACTGTCAAAATGCATGCACTCCTGAAGAGCTGCTTCAGGCTCAAATTCCCTACTACTACTGTCCAAATAGGGCAATATGATGTGTGTATTCTTTGTGTTATTGCGAACTCCTACCCTATTTCATAGTCATTCAGTACGAATTAAAAAGAACGACAGCTCCTGGTCAATATTAAGTTGATTAACTTACAAGGCACATTTAAATCGACAAACCATTCCGCAGGTTACTGTGCTGTCTTCTAAAACGCAAACGGTTTGATGGGACCATTTCTCGAATGTTTTGGAGTCAAAGTGGACGTACTTACAGAAAGTATTGCTATAATAGTCTGTTACAACACAGAACTTTCGTAGGACAACCATATCCTATTTTTGGGGGGGAATAATACAGACTTAGTGATCACTCAGCAGCACATATACCATATATCATACCATGATCACCTTACTCGTCCTGCCGCCGATTCCGTGGAGTAGTCCGTTCAAAAAAACCGGCTAGCTTTCGTGCAACAGAGGAATCTCTCCCTCTGAAAACAGTCCCTGACCAAAGTCAGTGGTGATTTCGTCCTTGTACTACAATCCTCTATCAACTACCACAACGACAAGCTAATGCGCTCGTGGTCAAGCCATGCAATATTGTCACGGTGCATTTTCTGCGTCAGAGATGGACGAGAACAACGCAGTCCCAATCAGTGCTACTGGATGGTAAGTTGGTTCAATGATGCCAGAGCACCCAAACCACCAGGGCTGATATGAATTAAATATGAGAAGCATAAGGTGTACATTGGAAGAAGAAAAGTCGCGGTCGTACAGGTTGACATCTGATCTGGAAGACTTATGAAGAAATTACAAATGGCAAAAGAACTCACATGCAACCCTTAGAGTGTAAGCTTGAAACAAGGACGCACGTCTTCCACAAATACACTCAGTTGCATATCATTTTGGTTTTCACGAGAGAGAATCAGTTGAGTCTCTCGTGAAAACCAAATTGATATGAAAATGAATATTTGTCTAAATCAGTCCGATTTGTGTTCGAGTAGAACTTTAGGTTGATGGAAACTCGGGGACTGCGCCTAACTGATGAGCCCAAAAAAGAGCGGAACCGGTCGTGGGATATCGAAGAGTTTTCAGCAACTTTGTGAGTAGCTTACTTTATGAAAAGGGACGCATGTTATTACAAATGAGAAGCTGCTGATCATAGCTGGTATTGAAATGGGTGGTCTTCATTCACTTTATCAGAACTTTTCGCAGAGCTCTATAAACTACATCAGCGTGGGTCCATTGAGACCAGGCTCCGGTAATTGAGGTCGCTGGTTTATCTTTATCAGGAACAACTGTAGCAGTCCTCAGGGAAAAAATGAATTACCGAGGAAGACAGGCGAAGTTGCCACATTTTTGCTTCAAATATGCTAGTTTGCCAGATTCAGTCTGCAAATTCTGAAATCTGCCAAACGTTACTTTGTCTGGTGAATTTCCGCTAAATGACCATATGAGACCATATGAGGGAAATGAAGGAAAGCTTGTTCTTGAGACGAAGGTAACCTTTGGGCGAAGCTTTGAAATATAAAATATGTTAAATCACTTCTAAAAATAGTCTCTTCAGGGAAAGACAAGGTTATTAACGAGCACGACCGAACAAGTACTAAGCCTGCTTAGCTGCACTAAATGTTTAGTAAGTGATGATACTGGTTTGCAAACATTGGTGGAGTTTCCAGTATCCCGCAGAAACTTTAGATGACACTTCAGTTTGAGAAGATGGACCATGCCGGCCAAGTCTGGCCATGGTTTTGTAGTTGGGTGTAACAAAATTAACCCCGTATCACTTAACGGCCATTATAGTATAACTATGCAATCCCCCGGGGCCTCGGAAGAAACCGCCTTTAGGGAAAACTACCCTCAGAAGGTAATTTCAAATGGTCACGGTAATCCCCTTCCCCAGAAGAGGCGATTCTGCAGAAAGTATTAATCTCTTAAGACGGTCCCTCTGGCATGAGACGATTAGGACATTACTTGCGATTGACAAAATCTCCCTGTTCTTTAACTCCTCAGGCGCAACTGTTAAGAAGTATGAGGCACTGCTACTCTCCTGCCGGAGACCTGCTGTTCGGGCGAGTCCGGGAGTATGACGGACTGGGAGCACGGATATGGACTCTCGAAAAATAGTGGCCTGTCTTCGGAGGGAGGTACTGTGAGCAGGATTCCTAAATCTAGTTGTCTAACATTATCTGGAATACTAAGGCCTAACCAGCCAGCAGAATAAATGTTCGTGATAGAAACTTACTGAAATGCCGCCGGCAGGTGTCTCAATCTAGGTTTTCTAAAAAAAATTTTAGACCGACGGCTTCAAGTGGTCTTGCCGGATCGGAAGAATAATTTCACCTGAACTGGCCACTTCGAGGAGACCAGTTAAGGGTGTGCATCAGAAACGTCCGTTTTTGATAATAGAGTTGTTCTGAGATTAAGTTAGCCACTAAAAGGGCCAGCAAAAGATCAATCAAAGGGGTGTTCTCTGAAATCTAACCTCCAGAGAAGGTAAAGCTTCAGTCATTACATGCCACACAGGTAAAAGCCTGTTTTTCGACTCGCAATCACTTTGGAACAATTCTTACCATAATGTCATTCGTTGGACACCTTTCAAGTATTGGAATATAAGGCATACTCCTCACCCGGAGGAAGCTTTATTGGTGAGCCATTGTATCTTCTTTCGTAGACCATAACAGCGTGTTAAGTGATGCCGACACTCATGGGTGGGACAGTGCCTAATACGAGTAGCCATTTTACTAATCCCTCGAGTAGAAATACTGTGGTAGTAAAACACCGGGCTTTTCTGGTCCATTTTTTCAATGCCAGTAAATCTCCGTTAACGACGTCTCCCACGTATAGTTGTTCCGGAACAGGTGTCAGTTTGGCAGGACGGCGGCCGGCAGTCAACTTGAAGGCGTCCGTGAAAGATCAGACCTGGCCGTCCGGAAGGAATTCATAATCCTATCCGTTCAACCGGACCATTAGGAGAAAGCAAAACCTGGTCAAGTTTTCTACAATTGTTTTTTCTGCGCCGCTAGCTTCAGTAACCCCCTGATTCGGCATCGCAATTAACCTTTTTAGTTATTTTTTTAAATCATGCCCACTCTTTGAAGACCTTCCTGTAGCGTACACGGCTGACGTTGTTGTCCAGGGAGGTATCACCGCTGTGGATGAACAGTCGACAGTGTTCCTCCCAAGGAAGAACCCCAAACAGAGGAAAACTCCCAAGAAGAGCACAACAGTTCAAAAGGAATACAACCTTCGTCAATATGATGAGTTTTGCCAGACCGATTTTTCTATCAGTTCTGTCAATTTGAAATCTCCGGATGCTGTCCAAAGTGGTCCGCTCCGACAATCTTGATTCACTGCCACTCTGTCGCAAACGGGGTGGACTTGCCGTCAACTGCGATGCCTTTGGATATGTGGACGAAGCGCTTGTCAATGCTGTGCAATCCTGGGCCTGAATCCAAACTGGACGAACACCTGACTACTTTCGAAGGTCGTCCTCTGTCTGCCAGGGAGACAAAGTAATTATGTAATATGTTGCGTGTGACTCCACATGAATACACTTGGATTAACTATTGACTACTGTATTACAGAATCGAGATTAGGTTGTCCTTGACTATGTAATGAGTAGTGACATGTGCAGCTTTCACGTAAAAGTAGTAAAACTGACCATTAGGTTATTTGTAAAACACTCGGCTCACTTCGCGAGCCTGAACAAGGATATCAGAAAACAAGCACAAACGTGACTTATGAAATACGGAAGTGTACAGAATACTGTTGGAGGGGTAGGGGGTTTTAGACATTGCTAGGCATTCTACGACCTCGGTTACCACGTCCTGAGCATGCGTCTTTGATAACCTATGAAGGTGGGGAGTAAGCAGTTTCAAAAATTGTAACTCACCTACTACCTGGTTATTTTTCATTCGGACTCCCAAAATCAAAATGGTTTTGGTGGATTTTGCGAAACTATTACAATCGGCCAGAACTACACCCAAAAGTATAAGTTCGGCTTTTCGTTCTATGGAAGAGAATGCTTCATATTATTATTCTTCAAGGGTAAGGTGGATACTGGTCCTCAAATACGAACTATTGGACAAAGAACTAGACAAATCGCTCAAGTGAACCCAAGGTTGTGCACTCGGAAATTAGATACTTGGATACTAGAAACCAGGATAAGTGATCGGTAATACTGGCATCATCCTTCATCCAACCAAACTGACCCGAAGCAACACGAAAGTCAGCACAACGGTCACCCTAAATTTACCTAGCACTTGGTACCAGTTTGGTCTCCATTAGATAAATATATTACTCTGTTTGGAATGAGCTTATCTCTTTGCATAAAGAACCAACTGCACTTATGTCAACAGACAGCTCGAACCGGCTTTCCAATCAAACCTGTCCGTATGCACTCAAAACGAACGCATAATCCCGTCTTCTCCGGTTCAGGTTATCTGCCTGCATTACACACTTAGGACAAGCAGAGGCATAGTGTTTCGTCAGTCGCCTGACTCGGCTGCAATTGTATATTGTCTTACCTGAGCTATAGAAGGACTGAGGTCCTGGTTTAGAGCTGTCATGCAATCAAAAATCAGGAGTGACGCAAGTAGCTCCATATGCAGTGATGTGCGGGCTAAACGTAGGCAAAAGGCTCGGATTTTGCGGACGACGGAACACAGTTTACCATAGTATGCTGCCGGAATCCTGCTTACCTTCAAAAACCTGTTTGGACTTCGTATATTTGACGAAACACTTGGGACCCGAGAACCGGAATGCAACGGAACTATGCACAAAAAGTGCAACCGACTGTTGCTGAATCCTGTTAACCTTGCGTCAGCGAGGGCAAGTATAAGTACCGAACAAGATGAGCGTCTATTACAGTGCCAACAGCGATGAAGACACTTACCATGAACAACATGTAAAAGCAGGCGTACAATACATCAATGCTACATTATTCAAACAGCAGATCCAGTCATCATTACAGTTACCTGAACGTATTTTTGCACTTGGGCCCACCCTCTCCCATTTGAGGACCGCTACACTATTACACACTGACCGCAGCTCGAATTCGGCGTACTTACAGTGTGGTATCGTTGTCAATTTGTACGCCGAAAGTTCACCCGTGTCTAAAGTTTTACCTGCCTTCGACTCGTGCTGACGTCAGGAGGGTGCTCAGCAAATGGCGCTTACATGTACATGCGGGTAGTGTACTACGCCTCATCCAAAACAGTATAAAATTTTAACTTCAATTGCAGAGGAACCAACCACATACTATCCGTCAGTCGCTTGTCATCAAGCAAAACGCACCACGCAGATATTATTAAGTTTCCCGGTTCGAGTACTGAAATTGATGGGATATTCGCATGAAATTAGGGACACCAAGGGGACCAACGAGTTACTATCGTACGGCTGAACATTACTTGAGAGTCGATCAGGTAGCGTGGACGTTTACCAAGCCGCTAGCATACGCAGAACAAAGCAGGAAAGCACATGCATTATGTGCTACGTACGATGAACTTCGTCCTGTGGTTTCATCTTTCAGGATCAGAATTAAATGGACAGCTCGTAAGAGTAGCGTGATTGGTCATCTTGTAGTTGAATCTGATATAACAGCCGACTATCGTTCGAACAGCCCCTCCTCTATCATCTCTGCCGATAACAACCCGACCGAATAGTCACCATCTGATTTCCTTGTCACCCATCGTCTCAGATAACATTCCTCAGTCACAAAGCATGTATCATAAGAACCATCACTGTTTCTGCTGCTGTCCTCCGACATCAAAAATGGCAATACAGGTCACAGGCTATTAGCCGCTACGATTGTCGTCACTGACGGTATATCGAGGATAGATTGTTCTCTACGAAAAATGGTGCAACTATAAAACATATGATCCACACAATCACTAGCACCATTTCCTAGACTCTAACAAAAAACTGAATACATTACGAGATTATGAAAAACTGAATGGAATAACAGTGGGTGAACGACGACTGTAATCTAAGAGCACAAAACGTGCGGAAAAAAACGGCGTTTGCGAGATAACATTATCTAGACTCCGCCAACTGGTGTACTAGGGCTTCATTTTTCAAAGCTCACGTGATATGCTCATGTCGATGCGTACGTGCGACTAGCAAGAGATTGATCGATGGCAAAACAAACTTTACATCATTGTTACTCGCACATAAATTCCTGCTTCTTCACCGGCTCTCGTGACAGAAGCATGACAGTGAATGTTGATTAGCCCCAGAACTCTCTGGAACCGTCCCCAAGAGATTATCAGCTTCAAAGTGTCTTAGTTGCCGTGAAGAAACGTTATCTGAAAACGAGTTTGTACGGTGACCGTACAGCTGTCAGCAAATTGCTCATAAGATGAACTGAAAATGGTTCCTTTACAACACGTTTCGTAAATTCTGAATGGTTGATGTTTTACGAGGGTTTGCTGATAGCGCGGCTCAGCACATTGCAGGAAAGTGTATCTGATCAAACAGTGGGGTGGATGAATCACACCAGGAGTAGACATCGAATCAACGGGAGTTTCGCTCAAGACACGTGAACTAGGTTCAAGCCTAACCGCAATTTTCGATTTCCAACAGAACACACTCCAATCGATCACACAACTCACGGGAACAAATCTGCGGTGCTTGCTGTTAACTTCATCCATGGTGTCAATCACAGGTGTGAAGCAACCATCCCATTGGTTCCGAGGTTAATTTCACTTGTCCGCGGTTTCAATGCCTAACTTAGTCATACAACTAGGTAGCTCTGATTGGAGTCAGCGCTTGAGAATCTGGAAGGGCATCGACGGCCTATTACTGAGTCAAACGTGGCGAAGGACTTAAAAATATTTTTGTCGTCAATAGGACATTAATGGATGTTAAAAGCCAGAAAGCACTGAATTGCTGTTTCGTCTGTGCTGAGAATCACCAGCACTGTGTATGCCATAAGTATCTAAAGAGATTCACACCCGAAACCTCCCAAAAAAGATTTTAGACAACTCGCTACTCAACTCGGAGATTACAACTGGATAGGATATAGCAGTTCGCATCCGGAGATGACTTGCTCCAAGGGTGACGACCCATAAGATCGCAATTTTTCCCACTTTTGACCAGATCACAAAGATAAGCATCAACGTGTGTAGCATTGCCTTGTCCACGTACAATCTAATCACATTGCCAATCAGCAGCCTGCAGGTCAATAGTAATACTGAACTACTACTCAGAAGGTCATGGATTCGAACGACCCCACATTTTCATGAACTAATTACTCCCAGTCGATTTGAAGCAGCTATGTTGTGCCCTTCCATTTTCTGGCATATACTGACTTCACTTGCGAAACCAAACATCCACCTAGGGCTTGAAAATTTACCCAATGCCCATAACAAATTAACGTATGGTAGTAAATAATGAAAAATAATGCACGTCCAAGTAGCCCACGCACGTTCTGCTGTTTGTGGCGCTGACGTGACATCAACTTGACTGTCAACGGCAGAGTGTACAATACGGCAGTTCGATCTGTCCTACTTTCTGGGTCAGAGACACAGCTGCATGCAGAGGTGACGTAGAGGCAGTCAGTCCAGGACTGCGGGACGAAACAACGGTTGGTGGCCCTTACAGATATGGCTGTCACGCAGTCAATGGAGCCGTTGCCTCAAGGCTATCGCATTCACTGTGTAGCTCTCATTTTCTGCCACACTGGACAAAGAGATCCATTCGCAATCAGCGGATTGGGCTATCGCCTCCAATTCGTGGCTCTCATTCCCTTATTCTTCCAATTCCTCGTGAATGAAGCCGTAGCGACTGGAACCACTGCACTTCGGTGCACGGTCTGTGAGCTGGAAAAAAACTGCGAAATACATCCTATCAATTGTAACGTCGATTAAAGTACCAGCAAACAATAACTCTTCACTCTTCTGTCAATGATGGTGATGACTTTAGCATACATCAAAGTTTAAAAGCAGGGGAGCTTAAACAAAGGCTTCATGAGGATATGAAAGAAGTGAGTGCGCAAATAAAGTTGATGGCAATGTGTTCGGGTGCGCTAACTCTCTGTTGATCAGGTGGCCATTGATCCGTTCACCGGCAACAGGCTTGCAAACGTTTCGTCACAATAAGGAGAAACACCGTCAGTACGCGCAGCCACCTGATCGACAACCGAACCAAGTTTATGCAAACCAGCTTACCGGATAGAATGACATGCACCACCACATTGTAATGCCAAAAGGAATTTTATAAGAATGGTAGCCAAAGTGCCGCATAGGCCGATAAAACACTGTCCCTTTTTGTTCCCCCTTCCATCCGCCTCCGCTGGCACATATTGCTCTCACAGATCTAGCAGTTTGCATAACACGAACTCAGCAGCCGGCCTAGAAGTGTTCGTCAACTGCCCGCAAGTGAGATGACTCGGCATTCGAGTTGGTCGGATAAATTTTCCAAAACAAAAACTAAGACGAAATGAGGTGTATGTATAAATATCATGATCTTTTAGCTCTTCCAATTCTTTTCCGGAAGCAACACTGAACAAGAAAATATGTCATACAGACGAAAACAGAGGGGTGACTTGAAAGGGTACATTAGAGAAGGTGGTTACTCCAGGATTCTTTGTGATCACTGCGGTCATAGCCTGTTCCTAGTCCACCTGCCATTCTTGGAAGAAATCATTGCCTTTGTCGTCCACAACAATGAATGCAGGAAAGTCGACAACCTCGACACGCCATATTGCCTCCATTCCTGTAAACATGCGAACAGACACGGGTAACAATAAGCGGTCATCCCGATCTACCCTTAGTTATGACAAATACGACCAGAATTCTAATTCGACTATTTAGCTTCTCTTTTAAACGATATAGCTTGGTGCTAGCCTGTAACTGAGTAAAGGAGGGTGCCCTTCAGCTGGACATATGCGAAGGCCTCAAAACATGCAAATCATGTGAGTGTATGTTTTTGCCTTTTCGTATAATACGACGCACACTCTGTGGAGCCCAAATCCTTGGAACCGCCTGAAATCGCATTCTTTTCATAAGGCACAAGTTTTGCACCCCAAATTTCAAGCACGTCTTTCTTGCACATGATTTTTTCGCGAACACAAAACTGTTATGAAGTAAACCTCCTTAGAACTTGAGCGACCTTGTAGCTTGGCTTAACGAGGCTTGTGTCGAAAGTGAAACGTTGTCCAGCAATCAAGCGGCCAATTGTCCACTAGACCTACATGAAGCAGTTGGGATTTGTTCTGATAACTTGCCAGAAGTAACACGGGATCCGGTCATCGTGGTTGACAGGTAAAAGAGAATGAAACTAGTTCCCAAGGCACCGGTCACTTTTTGGAATACACTTTACTCTTGTTGAACAAGATAGTACATGCAGAGATAAAGGAACAGAAAACATAAAAATTCAACGTGTGTTGTTTCGGTACCCACGAAGAACTGCTCTTCACGATTCAATTTTGCAGAAAAATCTAGCTCCTCTATGTTTTCTACGCAATTTCCCCGTCGTCTAACGCAATCACTGGTTGGACAATTTTCTGAAATTTACGGAAAACCTGTCTATACTTCGCAACTTGCACTCATATTTCCCCAACTGCTGCGAAAAATCGTTTTTCAGAGTGATCGCATATAGTGTTGTGACGCCATCCCAATAACGCCTGAGAGGAAGCTTGTTTAACACGGATGATCCCACTTAGGTTTTCCGGCCTTCGACCATGCGAGTGAAGTATGACTTTTCGTTAGACGAAATAACACCGGTATATTTCACACTCATGCGTAGGATCGTCCTACGACCGATTTTTTTGGATCAACTCTAAGGGACTGAATGATTCTAATCGTCAGTACTTGCCCTTCAGACTTCCACTTAAAGGTACATCCTGACACTGGACCATCGGCACTGACTGATATCCAAAGTAAGATAACTGCTACTGTCTAACTGTCCAGCAACTAAGTAGTCAAAGTTGCACTTTCCGCTGAGGTGGGGCAGACGAACATTAAGAGTTGCAACCTGACTGGCCAGTTCCTTGTCTCTTGGGGAGCCCGAGATAGCTCAGTGCCTAAGGAGCCAACTTACTGACCGGAAGGTCGGTGGTACGAACCCAACCTCTGCACCTCGACTACTGCTGTCTAGGCTTGGGCAACCTGACAGTATATCAGCCCTCGGGCTTCCATCGGGTAGCATGGTGGCTAGGTGTTACAGCTAAATGTAATCCCTTCTTGAACAAGTATCCTTTCGGGATGGCAATGAATGAAAACCATGCACAAAAAAGGCAAATCCAGAAACTCATTGACTATGATTGGTCTTAGTAACTCATTCCTCTCTACAAAAGTCAACTGTGGCCTGTCGAGTGTCCACAGATGTCCACTTTTCAGGCACTGCTCTGGATACCAGCAAGCAGAACGCAAAGAGAAATGCGCGTTTTCATCTACAGCTCCAAATCACGAGTGTAGGTAGTTCCCGATGCGTCCCTTTGTAACGAACAACAATCACACACCCCAATTGAATGTTGTCTAAGAGTTAGTTGGTGAGCTCCTCTACTACATAGTGAATGACATCTCCGATAAGTTGACAAGTGTTACGATGCCATCAAACTGACAGGATTATGGCAAGAACTGAGCAATATGAAAGTGAGATAATGCTGGTCTTGAAAACCGGTACAGCGAGTATCGCCGAATGGCCGCCAAAAAACCATCGGTTCTTGATTCGAACCCAACCTAACAACTTTCGACTGCTCCTGTCCAAACTCGAGCGACTTGATCGCATTTCAGCCCCCCTGGGTGTTCGATCTGCGTGGAAGCTGTGTCGATAGAGTGCTTTAAGAACTGACGGTCATATGTCGATAAGGCACTGGTGATATGACTGAAGGATCTGCGCTGGCAAACTCATCAACTTTTTCTACCGGCCATCGACCAGGCAAATTTTTATCCAGAATAACTTCCAGGCTAATCGTTTTTGGCCTCAAAATTAAGCAAGTTGCATGTATCCATGGATATTTCTTACGAAGTGAAGGAAATGGAAACGCACCAAGTTCCGGGTATTCCAAAACCTCCACCTTTTTGATGCAATTCTTTGCCAAAATAGCAGCTGGTCCACCAATGGAACCGAGATAGAAACCTCCATATTTTTTGCAAGCTTCTGTCACCTAGAAAAATCAGATAAAAATTTTGGATTTAGTCAAAGCGTATCATAGTTATGCGTATACGAACTAGTCATTGTCATTGAAAAAAACTCCACACGAATTAGCTCATGAAACCACACCAAAATGAGCAGACTCACTTGTCTGGATCGATTGCCCTTCGCCAACATTATTTTGCTACCACCAGCCTTTTGGAACTGATCCACATAAGCATCCATCCGGCCAGCAGTTGTTGGCCCGAAAGAGCCGCTGGCATAACCCTTTGGTGTCTTGGCAGGACCGGCATAATATACGGGGTGGTCGCGCATGTACTGAGGCATTGCTTCTCCGGCATCCAAACGCTCCTGTAAGTAACCATCCAAAAACAAAAACTTTAGAAGACGGTCAAAGAACAAATCATAATACAAGTACGACTTGAGTGAATGTAAGCTGGACAAAGGCGAACAAATTCGATGGACAAAAAACTGTCAAACTACGTCAAAGTCACTCAGGGATCGTGTTCAATATCAGGCTCAAGTGGTTACTATAGCGATCACCGTGGTAGAAGTAATGTATCGCTGCTGGTCAACAATTATCTAGACTGAGATGAACCAATCTCCCTCTTAGAGCTCCATTTCCTTCGAAATGACTGACAATCAGTTTGACTGGACGGCTTACAGTTAACGCTGTAGGGCTCTGATATCGGCGTTCGCAGTCATTTGTTTAGCAGCTAACCCGCCGTTCTTTCCTCCTTGTTTATGATAAGTTCTGATATTCTAGCCAATAGCCGTGAGGGCAAGCTTTGACAAGAGGTAAAACGGGCTGGACGGAAAAGTCGGACGAGCTCATCAACATTCGGTGGCCATATTCGACCAATACGATATAAGAGCATTTCTAGTCGACCGAAGGGCTTTAGAAGCCGAGAACTTTATTGACAAGAATATGTAACTCAAGCCGTATGTTCTTGTCTGAAATTCAATCTATGGTTGGACGGTTTAATTGAGGTAGTGTTTGTAGACAGGTACACTGAATAATAAGGGATAATTCTGGTTCACGCAGTTTAAAGTCAGGTGCGTCTTTATACTGTCAAAGAGGTTTATTCGGTTATCTTGAAACCCCAGTGGAGTCATGTTGATATGCCTGAAGAGGCACCTGTTTGTCTTGTGCCCGTGTGAAGTTTGGCTCGCGTTCAGTCAGCCAGTCAATCAGACATAAACCTTGTGCCCAGGTAGATTCCAGCTGCTACCGTTTTGTTCGTGGCTCTTGAGGAGATACAGAAGTTAAAACTGGGCTTCCATTCATTCTGTGCTGAAAACTGGAGGAACAAAGTAAAGCTGATTCATCCCTACAGGAATTCACTAGCAGTGTGGACCTTACCGACGCGCGACTTTTCAGTTGATAGTGAAGACATGGTTCGGCAAGCCGTGGCTGACACACACCGTAACTTACACTTGAATAGAATATTGCACAAGTAGTCCTTAAATCACGCTGCCAATATCAAGCGATCCGTGTTGACTGACCTTTCAATATAGGTTTACTTCACTTACAGCTGAAGTTTTAAAGCTGAGAAACATAGCAGAACAAGCCTCATGTGAACCACGTGTCCTGCTTTCGAAAAACCCGGTGAGTACACTGGTGTCTACCTAAAACAGCAGTAAAGTCTTTACAGGAAAATAATGCCGGAGTGCCAAGTCAGCAAACTAAGAATTACTTGACCTAAGTGATGGGTTCGCCTCTCCTCCATGATTGAATTCCCCCCAGAAAGGTGCGAAATGAAAGCCAGACTGGTCAGTCCACACGTACGGCTGACCCTTGGAGTTGTTACAGGCAGATTCAGTTCCAAAGGTCCGTTAAAAATGCGAGCTAACTCTCGAGCGTTGAAGTTACCTTCCCAAACATCCACCAACCAAGGCGGTAAAAGGGTGTAGACAAACGGGAGACAAAGCATACACTCCCATTCTTTGATGACACAATACCTGTGTCTAACGAGTTTAGCAACTCATTCTACGAAGTAACGTGATGAACTGTGGTTTTTCAACAACACACGTTGAAATGCATGTTTAAAGCGTTGCGACGAGTAGAGATTATAACAGTAGGCGGAACAATCTGCCAATCACCGAAAAAAAATTTGCAAACACCTCACGTCACAACTAATTATCATTGTTGTCGAGAAGTGCCTAGCACAGACCGCGAGTAGGGAACGTTTGCCTATCAATGGCTTACAAGAGCTACTCCTCACTTTGATTTTGGCGTGAGCGGCATCACGAGCCACCACCAAGGTACCGGTGAGCGAAACTCTCGTTCGGATTGGGTGCTTCGACAATACTGCCAAAACTTTATCCATCGGTTGGTTCAGGTCGACTTTGACAACGTCAGTCGAGAGTTTCTCAGTGTCTGGATCAGGCAAGTACTTTGATGGATCAGTCTCCATTTGTTCCAGAAACACACCATCGGCAGTAATTCGCCCCAGTATCTAAGAGAGATGAGTAGATGTTTAGACGGTCAGAAGGAATGAATCCAGGGGAAACACGGTTTGGGATAATAATAATAAAGGGCAACTGGATGGTACGGTGTTCAATGGAAGGTCAATTAAAGGGCTAAGATTAATTCAAAATTAGGTTCTGAGAGGTGGCACGGGCTCGAGCTTAGGGCTTCAAAGCACTGAACACCTTGAAGAGTAGCCCCGGGGTAAAATAAATTGGCCGGCAAGTTAACTGCGTTCCGATATAGAGACACTAGAAAATTGGTCGATGAGTACATGCAGAGCACATGAGAATCGCTCTGTACAGGATAATCCTCAAACCTAGGAGTCATGATGGATCAAGAAAAAGGAAAATTGGGCACAATCAGTCGTTTGAAATGCACAAAAACATCCATAATTATTCGCTGGTGAAGAAGCATCCCGTAATGAACGACCAAAAACGAGAGATCGGGATGTCCCGAAAGTAATCTTACCAGACGTCTTGGAAAGGTAAAACAATAATGTGTATAAGCGACTATAACACATCGCTGACAGTGCAGCTTTGCTCCGATACACAAACGAACAGTTCATGTGGGCTTCTGACACCATAGGTTTGTCGCCTTAATGACTAATGAAGTCAGGCGTTAAAGAAATGCAGGAAATTCTGGACAAAATACCTGACTCGTGCACATTCTCTCTGCATGAAGAACAGAGACATAAAACGCACCTGTCTATCAGCAGAGCAAGAAACTCCAATGCCAACAGGACACGAGGCACCGTGCCTGGGTAGACGAACAACACGAACATCATGACAGAAGTACTTCCCACCGAACTGAGCACCAATGCCAAGCTTGCGCGTCAACTCCAACACATGAGCCTCAGCATCTAGATCTCGGAATGCCCGTCCGTGTTCATTACCTAATAAGAAACAATGCACGCAGCAGAAACGCGTGAGCAGTGCTCGTTTACAAATAGGACGTACCGTACAATGGGCTATGGGGCCAGAAAGAGCAAAATAGGCACCAGCGAAAATGCAAGTTATAAACGTGCCGAAGCGGATCCGTCAATAATTCCAACAAAAGCTGACTTTAGGAGTTGGTCGCACGTTTCTAGTAAAGATTAAAACACTGCCTACGGTCAAGTCCCATGTTGACATTTTCAGTTGGTACGATATTCGAGATATCGCGATACATGTATAGACGTAATACACTAATCATAAGTTTGCTGAAAACTCTTCGACGATGCTAGAACCGCCTCACTATACGTCTTCAATGGATCAAAATATCCCAGCCCCCTTAAGCGATGGAAAACTAACCTCGAATCGTAATAGTCCACAGAGCTCGAGGTAGCTCACCGGTTGCGGCACGAAACTATTGACCTGTGGTACGAACCCAACCCTGCATTTCGGAAACTTGGCAGTATCTCCCTCGAGTTGTACGGCAAGTATGCAAGGAAACCGCGCCACAGTTGAACTATTATTATTACAATTAATAAAGTTCCGCATCGTGCAGTGACAGAATTAACTAGACTCGTCGAACAAATACCACATCAACCTTCCGGACTTTCGCACGTCATTAGCATCGTTGAAAGCAACGAGAACACTGACGTTTCAGTGTCTTACAACCACGTCAATTTATTTGAATAAAGCCATATAATGATCTGAAGGAAGAAATGGGACAGGGAGGGGACTCAGGGCTAGCCTACAATAAACATCCCACGTGCCTACATCCCCAAAAAAAATCGTTCAGCTGTAGCACCCTTTCGGTGCCTAACTTCCATGCTACCAGAAGGAAGCACGAGGGCTGGGATACTGCCAGGTTGCCCAAGCCTAGACAGGGGTTGCCCAAGCCTACATCCCCAGCACTCCATCAGACAATCTGGATAGAAACTGACAGCCTAAACGCCACTGACATCGGTTAGCCGCCACATCGTTCAGTTTCAAACCAAACAGGAGGGTCACGTGGATCCTACCCTGGAAGGCGGAGAGAAATAAAAGCAACCAAACTTTTCGTAACATCATTCACTCCCTTCAGCCATGTCAAACTCCATTCACTAGACATCCGCCACTCCGAACTAGGCAGGCGTAACACATGGTCCGGCCAATGCAATGCTAGATGCATTGCTCGAGTGATGTACCATCTGCTTTACCGAAAACCCGTCTCCTGATCACCAGTACGAGTCCGTTGGTTTCAGTCGACTACAGCAATAGTTCTGAGACAACGGTGACCAAATACCTGAAGATGTCCCATATCCCCCGCAATTCTGGCCTTCGAGATTCGTGCGTTCACCTCGTCTGTCACACTACCGTCAGAGCTAACCCAACTTTCGAGATAGTGTTCCGCAAACCTCAGTATCACTTGAATTCTCAGAGGCATGTTCAAAGATTGTACACCCTGCAGCATGACATTGCACTTTGTGGGCACAAAGCACATGCCAAAGGACTGAATGAGCTAGGTTGGATCTTTAAGCAACGCTAGAGCTTCCTGCTCTTTTATCAAAAATGAGAACGAAGTTGTCTGCACACTCAAGGTCCACAAGATACTCGCTCGGAGAGATCCGAACACTCAAGTTTTTGAGACCTTATAGTGTAAGCCCCATTATCTCACCAATAACGACAGCAAACAAAATGGAGAAAATGGACATCCTTGTCGGACACCACTGCCCTGTAGGAAAGCTTTTGGAGAGCATCCTACACATTCTCACGCGCCCATAACTATGTGGATACAAACAGCGCATGATGCCCATGGAATTCCGGGGAACAACCTGTTGCGAAAGCTTGTTCAAAAAGAAACCAGCTGACAGAATCGAATGCACTCTTAAAGTTAAGGAACACGAAGATTGTAGGGTGCCTAAACGTATGCCTTAGCTTTGACACTTGACGGACTGTAAAGGTGTAGTCCACACAGCTCCTTCCAGGCCGGAGTCCTGCTTGCTATTCACGGGTCCCATCTTCACGCGCCTTCGTAAGAAGACGTCAAAGCAACGCGAAGAGTCTGGTCACAACGCAGTTCAAGCAAACTGGCACTTTTATGTTGATTGGGGCGATTTCTTTTGGTCAAATTGCGGCAAACAAGTTAGATAAGCACCGACTGAGGATTTCACCTCCACCTTTGAACAAAGCGGATGGGAGTTCGTCAGGACCAGCAGATCGGTGACGCTTGACGAACAGAAGGCATTTGCTTATTTCGGAAGCTGTCAAGGGCTCCAAGTTCACTGCCCAGGGCTGCGTTGGCGGTTTGGAATCCAGCTGAGTAACTGCAGAGGGCCAGTTGAATTGGTCTTGAAAGTGTTCAGTCCAACTATTCAGGCGCTCTTCTTTTTCACAGATAAGCGAGTGGTTGCTATCAGTAATTGTTTCGTTCACCAGAGGCTTCTTTAAGCCCGTGGTGCGTATTAGCTGGGACAGTTTACGCACATTTCCAGTTTCTCGCCTCCTTCATCTATTCAGCTTTCTCAATCCATTGTGCTCCTCGATCCGCGCAGACGCTCTTTTTCGCTTGAAATCTGACAGCTCGTCTAGAGGTATTGTGCTCTCGACCAGAAGGAATAGGTGTTCGAGCTTCGGACAATTTTGGAGTGTTACTCAAGATCTAGTGCCTAGGTGTAGTTGGTTGCCCCGCTACACAGGCAGAGTGCCCAGCATCTTGCATGGCTGTGGACAATACCTTCCAGTAAGAGTCAACATCAGAAGACGTGTTGTCCGAAAGGGGCTTCAGTAGATGCTTCTGGTACACTTGTTTCAAATTAGCGTCGGAGAGCTTCTCAATGGCTGGGCGAGATGTGCGCACCACTGAAAAGCGCAACAAGAAGCAGAGCGAACAAGTACGTGATCCGATTCCACATAGGCAACAGTCAGCAACTGACCTGTGGCTAATGGCGATGTGGTCTACCTGTGTTGGAATCTGGGTCGCAGGCTAGGGCACCATGTGGCCAAGCGGCTTCGGCTGTTACGGAAGTTAAGTTTGCACAGAAAGTCTGCGGCACATAGCTGCAGTAGGCCTTCGCCGTTGTCCTTGCGTCTCCACTTCGTTCTTATACGACCACCCGGAGATGCACAACCAGAAGCGAGGGGAAAATGATGAGGTCATTTCAACAACCGCCCTTAGCTCTTGAATCCTCGTTTCAGAGAGACAGCACATGTCAATGGAAACCGAGTTAGACGTACACGCAAGGGCAACCTGTTGTCCGACTTGTTTCAGAGTGCACACGCTGAAGGCTGTCAGATGAACTAAGCATCAAGGTTTGAGGAATGATTTCAAGCCGTGGCGGAATAAAGCCTACATATCGCAGCTGACAGTAATGGGCTACGAATGGATCTGGTAATGTTGAAATATTGGTTGCTCGGGGACGTTAATTGGGTGTAGCTCAGGTGGCTGTTTACCAGTTTGTCAAACTTGGCCATTTGCTAGCAGACATGTTGGCATCAATCGTTGGGACATCATTAATGGTGACCAAACATCTGCACGCAAATTGCCAAGCTCGTATCAACAGCCACCTGGTCTACAGCCGACGATGGATCTGTCAGTTCTTAAAGAGCCTACGAAGATATCGCTAGCGATGGGATACGGAGGGAAAGAACGAATATGTCAAAGAGAAGGTAGGTGTCATTAGTGGACTGTTTTGGTTTGCCCGCCCTGCTGTAAGCAGCAAGTAAGGTAGCCCGGCTGATACTACCAGGCGACGGTCAACGCAACATGAGTTTATCTCTGACAGTGCGATTCGTTTTTACGTGGGCTGGGATACTGTCACAGCGTACAGACCTAGACACGGCCTCTGCCCAGCTTAAAAATCGCTTGATGTTCGCTGGTACGTAATCCGCCTGTCAGCTTAAGAAAATGAATAATCAGCGATGTCAGAAGCGCTGTTACACAGGAGTCTGACTGACGTTCTTGTGGTTTCTACATTCGCCGTGAGTACTCTCTTTGGCGGTGGGCACTACTATCGACTCTGGGTGGCCTCCTTTATCCAGATGGACGCAAATGAGGGAGAAGGCACTGACTGAGGAATTCACCATGGTTCTTGAGTATAGCAGGTGGAAGCTTGTCGGGAAGAAGAGCAGCGTCACGCTTGAGGAGGGATATGCGCCAGTTCAGTTCTGAGGGCTTGAGGCGAGATGGCTCAGTGGTTAGAGCGCGAATCTACTGAACAGAAGGTCCGTGGTTCGAATCCGACCTCTGCATCTCGACTTCTCATGTCTAGGCTTGGGCAACCTGGCAGTATGCCAGCCCTCGTGCTTCCTTCGGGTAGCATGGTAGCTATACACTGAAAGGATGCCACAGCTGAACGAAGAGAAAACGGATGGCAGCTGATATCCACGCATGGTGTTTCCCCACGAATGACCACGTCAAGTGAGTCCCGTCTTGTTGGAGCGACATGTGGTGGATTGAACGCTGGAGTCGCTAGCGCTTAGTTGACTCGGTCAGATAACGCACCTTAGGTTGTGCATAGTAGCAGCTAATAGGCATGACGTAGCGTGGGAGGTAATGGACGGTAAGCAATACTCAACGCATGTCCCACATGAGGCATGTTCGGCACCTAGGTGGTTCTGCCGCTGCAGTCGTCGCAATAGACATATGAACGCACGAGAAGAAACATGAAAGTTTAGTTTGGAAGGATAGCAAAGGGACTGTACTCTAGAAGAAGGAGGATTCCGCATTTCTGTAAAGCAAAAGCGTGATAGTCAAGTCTATTAAAACATTTGTGTGGCGATTCCCTTTCGCCTCAAACGATTAGAACTGTTGCAACATCACACAATGTCACACCCAGAGTCCTAGTGATGTATAGACGGAGAGATAATATACGGTTAGCTACTTCATTTGGCCACTCCAGTGAAGACATACGGCCTTGTCTCTGGAACTACAGGGCCACATGCACACCGGTCATACCGTTCAGTCGATTATTCCAGCCCACGTTACCATGGTCTTTCCAGTCATGCCACCTGTCGCAGCTAGATACCAGACCGATCCCGTGAAACAAAAGGTAGTCACTTATATGATCGAATGTGGAAGCCGTATAAATTGATTCCAAGTGCACGTTTTGATTTGCTGCAGAAAATGGCTGATGAATATTGACTAGTTTGACTCACTGACAGAGTCGATGGTGACACGTGCCTCGGCAAACGACTGCTCGCGAAAGAAAACTTGGGAGCATAATGCCTATGTAAGGCACTCGCGTTCAACCAATTCAGCTCAACAGCTCACCTAGCCAATGAGGCCAGATATTCCAGGCCAGTTTGCACGATTTATTGGGTGATAAACGAATACGCTGTTCATTATCGGCAAAGCAGTCAGATACGTTCTTGTCTTGGGCCATAGTTGACTGCCTTGTTATGATATCACCTCAAATGAAAAGCGCAGTTAGGCGGCAAGAATGTGTCCAGTGACCTGCGGTAGAGCGACTGATTAAGTCATACAATGGACATGTTGTGGTATGCTTAAGTACCTCAGTTACATAGTGCAAATGCCCAGTGAGGGCCTTCAAATAAGCAACGGGGAGGACAAATGATTAAATCCCTTTTAACGACTTACGACCCGATCTAATGTGCAACTAGTAAGGATAAGGTAGTCACAGCAAGGACATCTAAATGTTGTCTTCAAACTATCCTATTATGCTAAACATTTCCTATACTTCTGTGGCGCAGTGAATGGAGCAAAGGAAACATACTTCTCGATGTGAAATGGCATTTGTGGTTTTACTGACGATCTCATTCACTTGGTTCTTGGAGTGTTTTTTACAGACTGTCATACTCCAAACTGCTTACGAATTGATGCTTGAACCAGCTGAGCACTTTTTTTGGAACAAGGGTTCCTGTCTAATTTGCAGAAAACAATCCACGTGAAAACTTTAAGAGCAATACACCTATTGTTTTACGCATTGTTTAGAAGTATACAGAACTAACCGCAGGTGGGTAAGTTGTCCAAGTACTTGCAAGACGCCAACTTCACGGTTTTCAGTGTCATCTCGGCCGAAGTTCCACCAACAACCACAGCCAAATGGTACGGGGGGCAGGCTGCAGTTCCAAGAGTCTAGAAACTGGTATGGATGGAATCGAAGACAACGCACCTTGATTTTTTCATTGATAAATGAATACAGTTTTTCGGGGTTCAAGAGTGCCTTGGTCTGCTGATACAGAAACGTTTTGTTAGCAGATCCACCACCTTTTGCGATAAACAGAAAGTTGTATTCGTTCCCATCGGTACTATATAATTCAATTTGGGCAGGTAGATTGGTTCCCGTATTCTTCTCTGTGAACATGTCAATTGGAGCAACCTAACAGAGGGGGAATTTAGTTGGCAATGAATGGGTGAGCAGAAACATATGCATTCCTAGAATTTAATTTTTACTTGTATCACTAGTGTTTTCGGGATGTGGAATTGCCAAGTGGTGCTAAGTCTGGTGCAGTATTATCAAGCAAACGCAAAGCTGTCGATTATGAGCAGGCGAGTCGCAGCAAAATATGGATGCCTGCATCACAGTGTCAACGCAAAATGTTCTTCGCGCCTATGTATGCAGTTCTGGTACAGTGAGCCTGATGGTCACTTGAATGTGATTCGAAAATCATGCTAGGATGAGCATTTGCAGACAGTAGGAAAGCTGAATTACCAATAAGTCGATTTTGAGCTGATTTACTCTATCAGTTTCGGGTACCTAGCTGTTCCTAGGTATGCGGTGAAATCCTTCCATAAGATGCTTAGAACGTAAAACTAAAATACCTAGAAGCGCGGCGTAGCTCCTTTGAAGGTTTTGTGAGCATACATCCAGGGATACCAGACTGATCCAAATACTTCATCCTAAGTTCCTTCTACATGGTGGTCAATAAAGTACAGATTGATTTCTTAATTTTTGAAGCTTCTTGAATGTTTCGCGTACTAACTGCAGTTGTGTTGTGTTCCGCAGCACTTTTATGCCGACATGTTCTATATAGGGAAGTATGCCTTTAGCAGGAGCCCAAAGCTATCGCGAGGAACAGTTTGACTTCATTTTTGGTATCGTCGACATCACTCTTTGTTGCCACTTCGTTCAGCTGTAGCACCCTTTTGGTGCCTAACTGCCGTGCCACCAGAAGGAAGCACGAGGGCTGGGATACTGCCAGGTTGCCCAAGCTTAGGCAGGCGAAGTCGAGAGGCAGAGGTCAGGTTCCAACCACGGACCTTCCGATCAGTAAATCCGCGCTCTAACCACTGAGCCATCTCGCCCTTTGTTGCCACTTAGTCTTTTGCAATATGCTTTCAGACCATGTTAAAAAAACTGCCAATATATTTCTCTTACCCACGACATCACGATGTTTGGTACAACCAGTGAATTGCAGGGTTCCTGTTCCATCTAGTAATTTTACTAGACAGGTGTGGACTGAAGAAAACCCACGGTCACAGATCGTTTGTAAATGACGATTAAGGGCAACAAAAAACCATAAATTGAAAAACATAAACCGCAAGATGGATTACGATGGAGGTTACCTCAGTTTTTAAATGGTTGCAGGTTATATGAGCTCACGGAGAGAGTGGCAATGGTGGGATGTCCTTCGAAAAAATATAAAAGATCAACTCTACGATGCGGAGCAATAATTGAATAAGCAAAGACGTTACCCGACTGGAAGATCTAGGCTAGTCGACAGAAAATGCAGGCCCCGATGAAAATTTTTCATGATGACGAAAGAGCGGAGCGTTCCGCATGTGAGAAAGTGCATATACGTCAGCAATCAGCGAAGCTACATCGACAAGGCATATTATTTTACGCCGAATGGTACGACGGCTTAATGAAAAAAGCAGCTGTACTCCAAAACTGACAGTATATTCCAGGGTGAGGCGAATTTGGTATTTACATAGGAGAATTTTGGCAGGGCGATGAATTTGTATGCCCGAAAATAACCCTTCCAAATGACTGCGTCGCGAGCACCTTGACGTGGTATGACCAGAAGTTATCCGTAAGAAAGAGGCCGAGAAGGTTGAACGGCAAAGAATGGGAAACAGAAAGCCAGTTTGGCAAATTTTAGTTGGCAGCGGAATTAAGGGGGAAACGGACTATTGGAGGGACTTAGAAGGGTTGAACATTCGACGAGCCCCGGTAGAGGGAGCTGGCAAGGTCGGTGTTCAGGGCCCTAGAGGCAAAGTCGGGGCGAAGCGGAGTGTTGGGAGTAGAACAAACAAAAGTGCAGAGAAACTTGGACTGCGAAGAACTGGATAAAGGAACAAATCGATCGATAAGAGATCGGTCAAATAAAAGAGGAACAGTATAGGTAAGAGCTCAAATGGTGGGAAAACGCCAATGCTGACTTTCCGAGTCCATTAGTTTTTTGGAACCGGTATGCAGGATGCAGCCCGTACATGGGAACCTAAACGAACTCAGTCAAACGCCTTTGATATATCAAGGGTAACCATGCTAATTTCACCAAAAATACAGGAAACCAAACATGGCACGCAAGCCAAAACAAAACCCGTGGAACGGTGGCCCCTAAACCCATGTAGTCAACATGAGGAACCTTGTCTTCAAGACAGCTGAGTATACGTTGGGTCGAAATTGTTTCAAAAACTTTGGACAAAGTGGACGCAATAGCGTCGAGTCAGTAGTTATTTGAAGAACTGTGATAAGGAACGGGAAGAACAACTGAAGTCTTCTACCCAGAAAAACACCAGTCAGTAAGGAATGGACGATGCTTTGAAATGATTGATTACCACAACCTCACAAAGAATTTCTCGTTGTTTCCTCTCATGCAAACTGCAACCGTGCAATAAATACTCATTTTCGAATGCATAGTTATGCATCATCGTTGTGTGGTGCTTTTGGTATCACTGATTTGTGTCGACAATACTCGCATAACGTGCATGTAGAAACCGTGTAAGGCACCGGAGATTACATGAGAAAAACGTGACACCTCGGGCAAAGACGGAATACAACTGGAACGAACACATAAAAGCACTGTTTCAGTGCACATAAGCCAAAGCAAAGTTGCATTTGTTATTAAAGTCGTGCGGAGCCTTTCATGAACCCCTCATAGGTCACAAAAATGAAAAACCGAAAAGTTGTGGTAATAGTGATATTCCATGTAGGGTGCTTACTTGTGAATATCTTAAGTTCGTTGACGTATACGTGTCGTATATGCCACGCGATATGGCTTCGGCGTCTCTTCCGTCAGTCCAAACGTACTGTCCCTTCTTCCCCATGCAGATAGCTGTGCCCGTGTCTTGACAACCAGGAAGAACCATCCCTGCAGCAATGTTCGCGTTCTTCAGCAACTCGAGAGCAACAAATTTATCATTGTTAGAAGCCTCGCTATCTTTCAATATATTGGATAACGACTGAAAGTTTAAAAAAGTTCGTATACGCCTACTTCTAGGTGAGAGGGTCTGAGTAGATGAGCAAGGTCGACCATTGCTTGAGCTGACAGCAGTCGAAGAGCTTCGAAATCCACTTGTAAAACACGGTGTCCACCAGCATCAATCGATGACACATGATCCCCTGGACAGCAACTAGACGGTCATGAGTTTCCCGAACAAACCTGTTAGTTTTTTAAAGGGCGTATCTTTGTAGACAGGTTTAGTTGTTTCGAAAAGATCCTGGTAAAAGAAGGGCTTCGCCGCTTGTGAAGCAAATCGAGGGGTCAGAAAAACCGACCCATGTCTTCTGAGCTTGCCTAGCGCTGGCCGAATCATTCTCGCTCAGGTCACGGCCACGATCAGCAACGAAAAACAATGAAACCTCACGTGTGATTGGCTAAGAATTCACCAATCAGGCACAGACTCACGGATTCACGGATTGATACACAAGATCGAGGCTTTTGCCCAAGTTTCCCGGGTCGGTTTTGTTATTTTCGTTCAGCGGCTGTCGTACACCTGAAAGGCACGAGCGGAAAAGAGGTGTAGCACTGCTCTTTAAGCTCTCCGCGCGGGGCAGCGTGCTTGCAAACACGAGAATTCGCATAAAAATTGTCTAACAGTGCTTTGAACTGGTTTCTAGAAGGAGAGTGGACAACCGTCGGAGGAGACTTATTCGACGCATCTACTACACTAAATGAAAAAATTGTGCCTAATGAAAGTGTGCACTCTGAGCTTGAAAATCTTCTTACCATGTCCCCGCCGTGTGTTTGCTGGCTCAACGGTGAAAAACCTGTTGGCCAAACCTTGATCAAACAGGGCATAAGTAAGCATTAGTTTTCCTCGGAGGTGGCGATACTCGAGGGGAAAGAGGTCAAGCGCCGCGAGAAGCATTTCGTAGTCCACGGATTTAAGGCCGG
>SJOL01001452.1:0-67182 GCA_004794785.1 Opisthorchis felineus | reverse complement strand
GAACCCCGTAAGACTCGAGTTTGTGGAGCAGCGGGACGTGTGGGACTCGATCGAATGCTTTTGAGAAGTCGAAAAATATGGCATCTGATATGAGTCCCTCGTCCTTGGCTTGGGTTAAGCTGTCCATAAATACGAGCATGTTCGTCACGCAAGAACGGTTTGGGAGAACTCCGTGTTGAACTGGAAGTATCAAGTTGTTGAAGGTAAGGTTGTCTAGGATGGCTCGCTTCAGAATGCGTTCCATTACCCTGCATGGCATGCTAGTGAGGCTTATAGGCCTGTTGCTGCCAGGCGATAGTCGGTCACCAGTTTTGTAGATTGGTGTGACAATCGCTTCCTTCCAAGTAGAGGGAAGGTGGCCTTCGTCAAGCGACTGACGAAACACCAGGTAGAAATGATTTAACAGTGTGTACGGCGTTTCCTTCAGGATCCTTGCATGGACTTCGTCGGGCCCCATTGCGCAGAACGGGCTGACCTTGTGCAAGACGAATGTGTGACGAATGTCCTCCACATTGAAGACCAAATCGGTTAGAGGCCGTTCGTAGTTACGCCTTGACAAGATTGGATGTGACGAGGAAGCTGGGGCTGAATACAGACCTCGTGAACATTCTGGACAATGGTATTGTATAAGAGTTCTGCTGAGGCTGGTCCCATTTTACCGAGAAAGATGGTGGGTGCAACGACATGTTGAGTCCAGGCGCTCTGTTGAACGGCTTTGGTCAGCGCCGCTGGAACTCCCTCCAGAAGGCCTTTGGAACGTTGAAGTCATCTACCAGCGAGAGATGCTTGAAGTGGTAGCTGGAGGAGAGTTACTCAAGGGTTTGTATGAGTTGGTCATCCTCCGGAAGACGTGCGGGGCAACGGTAGACCACACCGAGAAGGAGAGAATAGGACCCGCGCGGCGGGATTTGAATCCACAGTGCGTCACAAAAAGGTACAGGAGTGGTATCAGAGAGGACAATCGGGATGGGCAGGGCGGCATGTAGGTAAAATGCAACCCACCAGCCCTCCCTCGTTTGAGTCAGCTCAAAAAATGGAGTAGCCGTCTAAAAAGATCACCGCGTCAGAGACATCTGGTGTTAGCCAGGTCTCAGTGAGTGCGATTATGGACGGCTGTTAAAGGTAAACTGACTGTTTAATATCGCAAAGTTTGTTGAAAAGACTGAGGCCGTTAGTGGACAAGCATTTCAACACTGTCTCTGCTGCCTCCGAAGGTGTGTAGCCGAGAGGTGTGTAACCAGAGAGGATAGCAGACTTAATAGTTGTACGTCGGGTTTGAGTCCAAAGCTTCGAAGGTGCCTCTACGGCATACTGGTCTGCCTACTGCCTTGGTGGTTTCCAAAGCTGCTTTTCACTTGCAGGGTTTTCTCGTCCCGTGGGAGCCCGATTTGCGCGGGCCTTTTATCTTTGGGGGACGAAGTTTTCACCGGTGGGCGAAACTTTCTACAGCTGCTACTTGTAGCCCTTTCAATACCACCTTTTGGACGACCAAGTTTGCTGTTGTTTAAGGAGTTGGGGCAAACTTAAGATTTGGCTTTCATGGGTAAGGAGCAAGTCTGGTTTCTTAGTTCGATTGCGTCGAACAGTCAGAGAGGAAGTTCTGGTGTCACGGATAGGTTCCTAATGTGGCACGTTGCAGCACAGAAAAAACGTACAAAGGCCGAAGGCTATCTGCCTACCGAAACAAATTGTTTTCAAAGTGCGAGTTCAAAATATTCTCCAGTTTTTCTGAAAATAAGGTTACGGATTAGTAGACGCATTTTTGCGGTGCTCCTCTCGTCTTTTCACAGCATTAATCCTCCGGTTGGCACACGACCACGAGGTAAAAATATACGGTTGACCAATAGCTTCGGAGACGACCGCTTTCCGGAGGATGGGAATATTTCTCGGGAACTATGACGTTTCCGAAGTTGCCATTTCATGTTTGCGAATGCTTATGCTTATTATTTTCTTCTGCGTCTTCGTAGTGCGGATGAAATGTTCAAGTGGGTCATTTTTTAAGGACAAAAGCCGGAGTAGTGGGGTTGTGGCGGGGTTCGTTACCTGGAAGTGAGTTGAATGATTTGTGTTCCTGGGTAATGAGGTAAAGCAAACCTTGCAGTCCCCAGCTAGATCATTATCATTATCTGAGACATTTGGGTCGCTCAGGTGCGGCTTTCTTAGTAGCTCAACTATTCGGTTATTATAGACATAATTTTGGATGTGAAGATGGGCTGCAGTACTTCGGCATGAACGATGAGTTGGATGAGGCCCAAATCTATATGACAGACATGGAATAGAGCCCCAAACTAGCCTGAAATGGTGAGCAGTTTCCAACATGTGTGTGTCTGAGATGTGGAAGCTTATTTATATATAACCGGACGCTGAAAATCACAAATACAAGCACGTCAGCTGATCGGTTTCCCAGAAAGGAGCCCCCAGTTTCTGAGACTGCGGTTGAACGTGGGACTGCTACAAGTCGATTCTATTAAGCTACAGGGCATTGGTATCGGGAAGCAGAGGTGATGTGAAGTTGGGATTTAGTGTTCTAAATTAGCAGGTTTGACACCAAGTACCCGCCCACTCACTAGGTCATCACCGCATCCGTAGGTGCAGGTTTGAGGACGCATGCGGTCCTCTGATTCTAGGGCTCAAGTCTATACCACTTTGTCTTACGACTGACTAGTGTAGACCCCTCTTTAGCCCTAACTCTGCTGCGTCCACTAATGCATATGGTTGCCGAATCCTGCTATTAAACCATCGATGTAAACACAGCTCCCTCATCATCGCCAATAGGACCAATTGAGCAAACAGTGAATTTACCTTTATAACACTAAGACCCCAGCTTAAGCGTGGACACCGATCGGGAATTTTGGATAACGGGATTTAGTAAACACATGGCGGGTAGGTCACTAGAACTTTGTTTAATTATGTGTTGTATACACGAATGTATACGAGCCGTATTTGATAATACATTTTGCCCTCAGAAACCCTGTCAGGTGAAAGCGTCTTCCTGAAAATGAGAACTGGATTGACTACATATCACGTTTGTACTGATGTAACCAATTAATATAAACATGATTCGCCAAGGTGGTTGTGTACATTTAGGCATGGGCTTGGGAGACGGAAGACATGTATGGATATGAAGGACCGCCGTTGGTCGTTGGCGTAGTCTACTATGTACAGCTGGGGCCTTATAATCATCTGCGAGCGTGAAGACGGCCCGGCTCTAAGTAGCCAAGATAGGCGACATCGAATAAAGTTATGAGCATGACGGGCCGTCGTTGGCCATTGGATAAGGGTCACCGCGCATAACTAAGGCCTTATAATCAACGCAGAACACAGACACGGGCCTCGCAGTTACGATAGATATCCAAGTTAGACGACAGAGCGTGCTATTATCATGACGACCGGCAATGGGTGGCCTTATTTTCCGCCAGTGTATTTGGGCTTGATGAAGTATTCTAAATAAGCGTGGTTATTTCCAATGGGAACGACATTGGTTTGTTGTTACTTAGCGCGCAGTTATTTCAAAACGCTGCACCATCCGCCTACTAGTCGTGCATAAAAGATAATGGAGATCATCCACATAGGCGTACACTTTAACCAATACTGCACAATGCTTCCATTTCTCTTCCAGCACTATAATGAACGGGAGGCGAGCTTCCCGAAATAAGGTGTTGTACGGAACTCCACTGAACAAATTCATCGAATTTGCTACGTTTTGGGTTATTTACGCATGCAAAAGTTATTCTACTATTTTTCTGGGTGGAATTTGCAGTGGCCATTCTGTGCCTGATGTCCCATTTGCAAATAACACTGCATGACGCCACAATACGCTAAAGTGCGATTTCGTGATTTACCTCTCGTAAACCGGTAACAAAATGCGAATAGGTGATGGTCAGTGACTTGAAATTTCGCTCACTTAAACAAAATGCAATGAAGAACATATCACCGAAAGGCACAAACGGATTAGACTAACTCCTCGTAAAGGTCAGAACTTCGAATACTCTATAGTTTAGGCGAAAATAATTTGGGTGTGCTACTAGTGAGAGGCGGTCCGGCATAAGATCTCCGTGAGGACGGTGGGAGCTTTATGTAAAGGTTGGTTCCTTCACGTGTTTTCTCATGTAGTGTAGTTTGAAGTATTTTGAATGAGTGCACAAATAATAATCACGTCGTCGTTCACGCACACTCAGTCGAGCAGCCATTCGTGACCTATGTGGGAAAGTGTCTCCTACCGTTGCAGCAGACGTCCCGCCAGACGAATCCGGGGATTCCGTTGCCGCTTGCAACGCTGCTGGATTTTTATGATATTCATTACACTCTGTACCGGTTGCACGAAATGGTTTTATCTTCACCAGTATAACGACTCTTTGATGGTGTTGTGGAAAGAAGTAGTGGGTTTGCAGGCAGCATGAGCAGAGTGTGCGACGTGGTGGAGTCCTGGCACAAATTTAGCGAGTTGAGACGGTCTTTTAGGGACATATAATGTGCTCGGTCAGGAAATTTTAGAGACCAAGTGAACTACGGGACAACCATTAGAATGGGTATAGCAGTCGTGGTAGCGTCGTCGCGACGTCGTACTTGGGTTTGTGGGCAGCCCCGTAAGTGCGCGTCGTGACAAATTAGGCCAGCATGGACCATGGACATTCTTGAGTCAATCAGGGCCGCAAGTTGGTTCTTTGCTGCCATTCAAACAAGGCAATAATATAGCCTCATCTAGATTGGGGATTCAAAATCGGAAGAAGTGTCAAAAAGGCCTGCCAGATGGAATCGGGGTGCAGGTTGGAATTCAGCCCGAAAAAGCAGGCAGCTAAGAGCGGTTACCATTTGTAACTGGGCGATTTCAAAAACGATAATCAATAATCATGTTGAGATATTGGGAGTGTCGGTATGTGGTCGATGAGAGCAGGTGCGGTCATATGTGAGCATGACGAACGTGCATCAGCCAAGCTAGGTGCAGTTTTCCGTGCTCAATTCAGGGTGGCGGAAGGAAGGAGGTAGCCAGCCCTCGACCTGGCAGAAAATTATGAAAGAGGTGACGAAATATTTCGGTGCTATCGGTGATTCTCGCCTTCCTGAATGAGAACCGCGTCATGCCAACTGTGCCTGTTTGCACGCTCTGCAAGATATAACTGCTCAGCAATGTCAATGTCATTCTTGTCTCCCGTTCGCCGTCCGTCGTTTGTTGTCCAGATTGCGTGAATAGATGTCTGGAGGTATAGGTACCTCGGAATGACTGTAGTAATCTGGAGTTAATACCACTCCCCGTCCATTTTCATTTTTTCTCCACAGTAAGGCTTTCAAAGAAATCACGGTTGTACGACAGTGAAGCAACAGTGCTGAAACCCCATATCGTGCTGTCGATGATGATCCTGACGGTGGTGATAATGGTACTTCACTAGTCATAGCTAGTTGTGTGGTTGTCCACAAGGCCGGGCAGGAGGCGCCGGGGTGTTAGCAGGCTGCTCCCAACACCGTGGTTGTGGCGTACATGGCGTCGCAACTAGCTCGTGTGAAAATGGGTGGTTAGCTGGCAGGCATTTAGGGAGGTAGGATTATTATGTATTGGAGATCACTAAGGCTAAAATGGGGCTTAGAAAACCATTGGAGATAGTTTTTCGAACGGTAAGTAACGATCATACAGGAAGTGAATGAGGGAGCTACTGTGGAAGACAAGTTACCAGTCAGAGGTTACAATGAACGGTGGTATGTCCACCGGGGAATGGGTGACTTTCTGACTTTTCCAGTGCGCTGAAAGAGATGCTTCCAACCCTGAAAGCTGGGCAAGTTTCGGGGAATTAGTTGTTCCAAGCATGCAGGGAGGAGGGACCGGACAAAAACGTGAAGTGCGTGGCCGGGTTACATGTTTGGAGAGTAAGATGACCCCAACATAACCCACTACAGTCTAAAGGAAAGCTTGGATGCTTTGCAAAACGAATTGCTCAGAGGCATCACACCATGGGCACTTAGTGGGTCTCTTTTAGTTCACACGTGATGTAGCTTGAAAATACTGCCATGCACCAAACGGATAGTACATCTGAGCGATTATCTTCATTATTGTTACCGTATGCTACAACCAGAGCAAGCCTAAACCAGTGGCCCGGCGTTCGAAAAAGGCTGATTTTTCTCCATTTTTACGTTTTCTCCCCGCAGAAGGTGGAATATGGGGCTCAGAATGAGTTGCGGAAAGTCTTTGGGGAGAGGGCGTCTGTTTGAAAGAATATTTTTCAACCGTGCGGTCGTTCGCATCGTCGGTGACAGGAGATATGGAGGGGCGAATATGGCACAGAAAGAGTTGGTGAATGCTTAGGGTTGGGTAGCGACCGAGAAGGCCGGTCAGGCTAGACAAATGTGAATGGGAAAAGGGGGCGCAATTGCGGGATGGATAATGGGTGATCATGGTCCATCGACGGCTTAGAGCATAGTTACGAGATTGGTGGGAATGGTTGAGGGATATTTTATTGTTGGACAACGAGACTGCTTAAACCTTGCAGTCCCCGGTTAGATCATTATCATAATCGGAGACAGGTCGCATCAGGAGTCGCTCATGTATTCAGATGGTTTGGGCAAGATTGTGGAAGTGAAAATGGGTGGCAATACTTTGGCATGAACAATGAGCTAGACGAGGCCAAAAACCCGTAGGCCACATGGAGAAGAGCCTTACGGTAGCTTGGAAGGGAGGTGGGTTCTCCACGTGTTATGCAAGTTATAACCGGATTCTGAAGACTGTTGTTTACAAACGCAAGCGCTGGAGCTGATAAGCGGCTTATATGAACGGACCCCCTAGCTGATGATAGTACTGCTGCAGAAGAGTGTGGGAAGGTTACAAGTTATGACGAGAACGAAAGACTTGTGTGTATTAAGCTGAAGGGTATAAGTGCTTGGAAGCGGAAGTGGGGTAAAGTTAGCTTCTAGTGCGGTGAAGGAGCAGATATGACACCACGTACCCGTCCGCTCGCTACGGTAAACGTTTGAAGACACATGAGGTTTATGAATTCTAAAAATCAAATCCATAGCATTTTATCTTACGGCTGCATTTTATGCACCCCTTTTCAGCCTCAACTTCGTTGGGTCCAACACTGGTGTACAAATTGATCCTCCAGTATCGACAGTGAGAATTATCAGGCAAAAAGTAAGTTTGCCTTCATGTCAGTAAGATGTCTGATCAATTTTACTAAAGGGAGAAACTAGCTTAAATAGATTTACACTTTTCTTCTCAGGTTCATCATTGAGTGAAACTGGTCTACGGAAAACGAAACGGAGTGACCGCCATTATCGTTGTACTAGTCCGTTCAATAGATAAGTTCGTTTCACCAATGATGGTTTTATAATTTTCAAGCGCGGACATGCCGTTGCGACAACGTACACGTTTATGACGATGGGGGACCGACGCTGGCCGTTGGATTGGACTACCTTGCATAGGTGAGGCGTCATAGGTACGGGCCCAGTTTTACTGTAAGTGGTCAAGATAAGTGACAAGGTGTGCAGATATGAGTAGGAGGGAACATCGTTGGCCGTTGGATTAGGCTATCATGAATGATTGAGGCTCTGTATTCGTCGGCACGCATGGATATCGGCCTTGCTTTTACTATAAGTAGCCGAGACAGGCAACAACTCGTACAGTTATAAGTATTAAGGGCCGTCGCTGGCTACTGGATTGGGGTAACATGCATAGTCGGGGCCTCATGATCAGCGTTGAGCATAGACACGGCCTAGCAGTAGGTAGCCGAGGTGAGCTTCAACGCATACGTTTAGTCTAATGCAGGGTTGTCGTTGGCTACCACATCAGGCTACCACGCATAGATGGAGCCTCAACCAGCGTCGTGCATATATACGGGCTTAGCAGTTACGATAGGTAGAAAATGTAGCCGAAGGCGCATCTAGTTATCATGACGAAGGGCTACGGATGGTCTTATTTTCGGGCAGTGTCATGAAGCATTCTAGCCAAGGGACATCATTATTTCCAATGGAGAAAACATTGGTGTTAATAATTCACATGCAGCTATTTGAAAACGCTGCAGTATAAGCCGGCCAGATGTGTGCATCTAAGAAGGGGCATCACATACAGAAGTGCATACCCGCATACTACTGCACAATGCGTCAAGTTGTCTTCTATTAATATACTGAACGGAAGGCGAGCTTCAAACAAAATTGTGCCAAAGCTCGCTGAACAAACTCATCTAACTTGTTACGTTCGACAAGTGCAAAGCGAAAAAACGTTATTCAACTATTTGCCTGGATGGAATTCGCATTGCATATTCCGTAGATTTTATCTCCCATTTAAAGAACACCTCGGAACGCTCAAATATGCTAACACCTGACTTCGTGCTTTATCTCGTAAACTTGTAATCGCGTGCAAATCAGCGGTGGTCGGTGACCTTGAAAGCTCGCTTACTTAAGCAAAATGCTATGAGCAATATGCTACTGGAACGTGCAACCCGATTAGACTACCTCCCCCAAAATTCTCAACTTCGAATACCTCACAGTTTATGCGAAATTTATTTCGGTTCACACCTAGTGAACGGCTGAATGTTGTAGATATTTAGCCTTAATAATTTGAGAAAAGTCGGCAGACCTGGAAGCACACGAAAATCAAATTCTGTGTACTGAGACCGCCATCTGGGTCGAGGCCAACTATCCGTGGTTGCCGGCGACAGGCCTCATATCCGCACAGCAGGATTTTCCTCAAAATAGTCAGTTGATCAATGATGTTTATTGCTTTTCGCGTTTCCAACGTCCACCGTTGGTGAATGGTGAAATAGTTTATGCATAAGGCTTCTTACTGCTTTGAACGGACTGACCCCGAGTCCCGAGAAAAAGTTTACGCAAAGGGGCCATATTGTCTGGTAACAGCATAATGTGCATTTACCAGCACGGATTCAGACATCTGGAAGCACCTAGGGGTTTCCACCGGAAACTGTAAGATAGTTAACGTGGATTTATCTCACCTTGCCAGTTCCAATGCACTATAATAGTCTCGGGTTCTTGGAACTGGTCGCCTCAAAATAACGGAAGAAGCATACGTAGACCTCCGACAGGCCAAACTGAGAACGTAGCCGCCATTCTCCAGGATTTCCTTTGGGTCATATTCTAGCAAGAACCGCCGAACACACCGGGTAACATTTATGTGGAAACATTGAGAATGTCTGAGTATTGTGCTTACTTTTTCAAGTGGACATTGTCGTACTTCAGATGGTTGCTGGTCACACTGCTAACGGGAATCCCCGGGCTTGTACGTGGGCAGCTTATTTTCAGGTGATAGGCAGGCGTTGGGCCGTGAGATGAGAGACGAATCGTGCGGCGTAGGATTTCCATGTCGTGGCAGAATTTGTCTGCATCCCAGCCGAAAACGAATCTGGCCGCTAGCGTCTACCCCGCCAATTTACTCGTAACAAACGCATCCACTTGATACTTATTGCATATCAGTGCCCTAAACAGGCTTAACAGTTCATGAATGGGAGTGAACCGCTCGCTCTCCACGGAGCTATACATGATCGTACGCCCGGTATCCATGCCACGAGTGACTAGGATGGTGTAGAACTTGCATCTACGTGCCATCAATCAGTTGCTTGAAAAGACAAACTTAAATCGGCCCGTCGCATGTGCACTATTAACATTTACTACGTCTGAGAAAGGTCGAGAAAAACGCCATCGTTTACGTTTTGGTGAAACCTACCAGACGTCTGGTACTCATGTCATCTGTCATCAGGATGGTGTAGGTTACTGAGGATTTTGTATTACCCGGTCCGCAGTAGACTATAACAGGCCCCAACTATCGTTTTGACTAAACAAAAAGCTTCAACTTTGAGCAAGTCACAGTTTCCAGACAAGCAAAAGCAGGCAACACCGCCTGCCTTCCATCTGTTTCTGTTGTCACTATCAACATTCATCCCGCCTCACCGATTCCCACGCTTGTATAGACAAAACCGTAGGCTCATCGGCCGAGCGCCCAGGCGAGTAGTTTCACGTCAGCGCTCAGGTCAGCCCCGTCGCGTTTGCTTAATAAAGCATGCTCTCTGCATTTTAAGTCCCTTTAAAAGTGCGAAATCTTAATCGTGTTGAACAGAATGATGCCTTTTTTCCCCTCTTTTAATTATTTGCTTACAAACGTTCCCCAGATTAGAGGTCCAGGTGCATCACTCAATCTTACGTAACTTTATCTTGTAGACACCACCAATCATGAAGTGTGCGTTACACCGAAGCTGCTGAAACGATTTCCTAGTGCCCACATGGCTCTTTATTCGTATACAGTGACTTTTATGCTTGGTTAGCTACCTTTAAACAGTCAAATCTGAGCCGCCCGACCGTTCCAGAAGAGCGGCCATGGTCAAAATGACGTGCATTTTTTATCAATAATGGCTGCTTATGCACCAACCAGCTACAGTCCTGCTACGTCAAAAACCACCCTCTCGTCCACCACAAAGACCTCACAATTGGGCGCAGTGGCCGAGAAATTCAGCGCATGTTCAGTGTTCTCCAGCGGTGAAAATTTTCATCTAATTTTGCTGGTAAGCCCAAACACTGGATTAACCATTTTGCGGCTAGGCATTTGTGCACTGCACGAGCCAGAGTAGCCCACGAGCGACAACTGTCAGGTGATAGCTGTATTTGAAGAGCTGCTTCTGAATGGAGCGCCGAGTCCCAAAACAAAAGTCATCGAAAAAACAAGGTCCTTCCACAAATTTGACACTGTATTTTGGCGGTGCGCATCATCTTAAGTGATGTGGGTGCTGCTTTGCCTGCATGAGTGCTGTGTGACACTAAAGATGACACTAATGACCCATCTTGACCATCAGACCTCACAACAATAGGGACACACTGCATTTTGACGAGAAACTGTGTGGAAGGAAATGACCACTGGCGAGGTGCCAAGGGTTTGAAGTGTACATGAGCAAGCAGCTCAGAGTGCGACCGAAAACCGAAAGATCAAGTTCCACTTAACGTCAACAAACCGCGTCCCACTGTCGAGCAAAGCTATCGGATAGGATAGATTTCCGTTATCCCGTGCGCTTTTCCCAAAAAAGACAGTCCGTAAAGCATGTGGCTTTTACTCGTTACTCTACTGTCTCCCTCGCATACGCACAACATACTGGCATGCCACACATAAAGGCCGCATGGACCGCGCACAGTTGGGGAGCAAGCTTATTCATTAAACAATAACAGTAATAGTAATAGGTCTATAACCCAACTTGTAGGGAGCATCCCAATTGAGGCATGATCGAGCCGTTAAAACCTGAGAGCAGCGGGCAACATCATGATGATGGGGAGGAAGGTATGATTAAGGAGATACGCTTTTCACGTGATAAGTCATTGTAGTTGTGGAAAACAAAAACTAGATCAATAGGGTATGAGGTACGACTAGTTCGATGGTGAATCTGGCTGACTCGAACTAAAACTGAAAACAGTTGCTGGCCATAATTAACATTGGGCGGTTAGGTAAATTATAAGGGTTACGAAAGGCACAAATAGAAATGAAGGGATGGAGAAATTTGAAGGCTTTCGAACAGTTTTTCTACCGGTTTTCAGCCGCTTCCTGGAACGATGTACATAAAGTGTGCCGTAACGAAAACCTTTCTCTCACCGAGAAATGGTACACGAACGGCCCTGCGTCGCCAGGAAGGTATTGAGCTAAGGCCAAATTTTGAGAAGTTATTTTCTGGCCGCTGGGGGTGATCCCTGCCCCTTGTATAGGGAGCGCTCAAAACGCCTGAAAACCATCAAAAAAGCTGGTGTGGATAGATTCATTGAAACCGTACCCTTAAACGACGACGCTGCCAGCCCCGCAGGCGATTAAGAACAGATTCCATGCCATTTAAACCAGCGATATGTTCTAAAAGGACGCAATGAATAAACAGAGGAACATTCTCGTATATCATCCTTACGTTTATATCGGTGGTCAATTTGCAAAATGGATAGGGAGCAATTTTTCACCTCCTCCACAAGCGCTCGGTTTTGTGGCAACGGATGTCAGCACTTAAGTTCATCCGCTGCTCCTTGTCTTCTAAATGTCAAATGGCCCTAAAGCGGCCTGGTAATTACGTAGTTGCAAGGCCTGTGTTAACGAATAACCACCGGAATTAATTTCCATTAAAGTGAACCACAGCTTTGGTCTAAATTGGCTGGAATGTTGTCATTGGAAATGTGTCTTATAAGTTGCGCTGCACTCCATATCCCGTACTTGGTCCAGACGATCCACGACTTCGGCGATTGAATACATAACCAAATTGTAAGGTGCGATCAAGATAGTTCTCTACCAGTATCCAAGTTTAACTGAAAAAACGTTTCTCAGTGTAAAAAAGTGATTTTTGGCCTTCTACATTGACCAGAACCGCACGTTTACAAAACTGGAGCTTTGAAGAGACCTAAACTCCGAAAGACTTGCTGTTGTAAAGCCAATCCTTAAACGCACGCCCCAAATTTATCTGAAACCATAGTTCGAACGGTGGAAATTTTTTTACATAAAGTCTTAGCATTTGACAGTATTTATTCGGAACCATAGAATCCTCCCAGACAGTCGCAGTCTTACTAAAACTTATCTAATCGTTACCAAGGTCTACTTCGGATGCTGAATTCATATTTTTAATGTCTGTCATGGCTCAGCATGGTCTCTCCGTGAAGGCGGGGGTTTTCTCCTGTACTGGATTTGGAAATAGCTTGAGAGGGTGCACGAACAATAACTATGTCTTCCTCCGAGCGAACTCAAATTTGAGCAACCATTCGCAATTTATGCAGAAAATTTTTTCCTATTTTTCAGCAGACGTCCCGCCTGACAAAGCCAAATAATTCGTCGCAGGTAGTAAATTTGGTGGATTTTTCTATGCTAGTCAGCACACTCTGTATCGGGTGCATGGCAAGGTTTTAGCTTCACGAACATACTGAGTCCTTGGTAGTGCCATGGGAGGAATTGGTTGGCACATAGGCAGTGCCAGCAGGCAGTATAACGGGTTGATCAGTACTTCGGAGTTTTGGCATAAATTCGGCGGAGTGAGACGGCCTTTTGGGCGCGTGCATCATGCTCGGCGGGGAAATGGTGGGTATATGCTGAACTACGGGCAAGCTATCAGACTGGGTATGGCAGTCGTTTTTCCGCCGAGTTATTTGGGGTTGTCAGGAAAGTTGGGATTGGCAAAAGAATTGTGGCAAATTAAGACCATCATGGATCAAGGATATTTTTGGGACCACCGAAGGCGCAGGGTAGTTCGTTGTTGTCATTATGCTGCGGCTCGTAACAGAAAGGAGATGGGGGTGGTTACAATTTCTAACCACCATAGTGGGGAGACGCCGCTCGATTTCAAAAAACGATGATCGATTGTCTGGTGAAAATAGTAAGGAATAGCGGTACGTGGTCAATACGGACCGGCCTGGTTATATATGGAAATGAGGGGATGTAGCCAAAATTTGTGCCAGTAAGTTTATAGCCAGTTATGTAATCGTCCATGAAGCTGAGTAGGAAGGGCGGACGCGTGAATAGAAGGCTCCCGAATTGTGTTCCGAGAGTACGTGCCTTCGTAGCCACCTCGCGTTGTCGGGTAGTCAGCTTGCAGACACCTGGATAGGTAGGTTTATCATCTACTCGAGGGTGCTAGGGCGAAAATTGGGGTTGAAAAGCCGTCACGCCGTTTTAATGACGGTTTAGTAACGCTGAATCAGAAAGTGGGCTAGGGAGCTGCAGATAAATACAATTTACCGGTTAGGGGCCACGGTAAACAATAGCAAACTGACCGGGAATATGGATGGATTGATATTACGTGCTGAGCAGAAATAAGTGCCAACTAATCCCGGAAGCGTGAAGAGTTATAGTAACAATGTTTATTCCCAACTGGTGTGTACCATACCTTCGGGCATGATCATAAAGTTACGGTCAGACCAAGAGCATGACTGGTGGGGTTTGTGGGTACCGGGAATTTCGTGGAAAGGGGACGGCGACATAAACAGTGGGCATTATCCGAAGTAGACTTGGTCACATCTGATGCGGCATGGGTAGGGAACCGAAATTTCTAGGGCTCATTCCTTCTTATGTGGAACATATCAGATGAGACAAGATACTATCGTTAAGATTTGAAAGTGTAATAATAATAGTAGTAGTAATAATAATAATAATAAAAGCTTATTTATCAACTTGTAGCGAGCATGCCATTTGAGATATAGTCAGGCATTACAACGTGAACGTGGTGGACTACGACTCAACGGGGGGAGGCAAGACCAGAGAGACAGGCTTACCATGTGGTAAGTAAACGTTGATTGTGGGGAACAAAAAGCTGGAACAATGTGGCATGAGGTACGACTAGCACAATGATAAAGCGAAGTGACTTGAACCAAAATTAAATCACCATTTCTGGCCCTGAGCGATCTTAGGCGGTTGAGTAAATGGCCAGGGTTACGAAAAGCACAGGTGGAGATGAAGAGAGGGAGAAATTCAAAGTGGAGACAAACGGAAATATTCGTCTTAAAAACACGGTTTGCACTGAAACTGGGTAGACTCACCTAAGTCAGTGTGGAGAAAAACTCGGGTGTAAAATTTAGTTGCAAGGGTAGGTGGTGCTAATGCATAGGGCCAAACGAGCATTGTAAGTAGAACGGTTGAACATGTGGAATGGGCATATTGGAATCGCAAAACCGAGGTGGCTAGGCTCGAACGAGGGGTTCAGTGGGTTAGATCTAACTAGTCCCACAGGCGGCTGGGGCCAAGTCAACAGTTTGTTCCGGCCTGCAGGCGAAGGAGTGAGCGAGCGGTCACAGTCAACAGCATGGATGAAATTGAGGCGGGAGTGCCACCAAACTGGGTATGGCATTGCTGTGCCATCAATGCACTGAAATACTTTGGTTTCTGGACAGCCTCGCAACGTACGTCCTTTTGAAGATAATCGGACTGTGGATGTGCGATTCTGTAGGCAGCATGCTTTTTTCGTTTGCCGTGGAGGTCCACTGAGGTAGAATAAAGCCAGCGCAGGGTCATAGGCAGTTTCGGTTCGATTGTAGATCCGTTTAGATGAAAAAACACGGACCAGTTGGTGCGGATACCATCCACACATGGCATTAGGAGGCTTTTCGTGACCCTGGCCATACGCCCAACGGCCCAAGGCCACGAAGCCTCGGCGACGGTTTTTCATATGGCTTGGTAGCTGAAGGCATGCAGAGACAAGCGAAACAAATTGCAGTAGGGGCGTTACGCTGTGCTCACTTTGTGAGTTCCCGTTAACTTACACATGATACAGCATTTTTTAATCTGCTATAATTGGTGTTTTGGATTCGTGCGATAATCCCCTGGAATACATGTTACAACCGGAGCAAGAATAAGCCAGTAACAGGTTTTCGACAAAAGCTGCTTTCCCTTTAGTTATCTGTGAATGTTGTTGGAATTATTGATAGTTTTCAGTGGCGAGCCGATCCTTCAAATTAGGAAGTTGTTAAAATTGCCCGCGATATGTTTCGGCACCATGGGAATTTAGAAAAAGAATGGTGGCACCTTAAGTAGAGTTAACTGGGCGTGCGCTTAAGGTCGACTGAAGTGTACTTGACACTGTGGATAGGGCAGTGAATGGAGGGGAAATGAGGTCTGAACTCATGGCAGAAGGTAGAGTATTAGGCCCAACATGGAGTTATGAGAGTTTTTCGGGGGGATGGCATACAGTTGAAGGAGAGTCCTCTTCCGTGCACTCTTTAGCACCGCCGGGGCCAATGGTTGCGGAAGTGGAGGAACTGGTACAGAAATATTTGGTGGATGTTAAGGGATGGGTAGCGGACAAACAGGATAACCAGGTGGAACAAACGTGGATGGTCAGTCAAAGCCCATTGGGTAAATGCTCCATGGGAAGTTAGGTTTCGTCGACTGCTTAGAGGACAAAGTTGTGCATATCTGAGAATGGAGGTCATTAGCAGAGGTGCATACTCGCCTCAGTACTGCACAATGCATTAGGGTGTTTCCCATTATCATACTGAATGCAAGGCGAGCTCTCCAAGAAAAAGTTTATTGCCCAGGTTCACCAAACAAAATAACCTAATTTGTTACACCTGACGAGTATAACGCACACAAACGTTATTCAACTATTTGCCCGGGTAGAATTTGGATTGGATATTCTATACATGTTACTTCGCATTTAGAGAACACTTAGGAACGTTGAAATACGCAAACATCTGATTTCGTGCTTTATCCCATAAACTTGTAATCACTTGCGAATCAGCGGTGATCCGAGACCTTGAAAGCTGGCTCACTTAAACAAAATGCTCTGAGCAACGTGTCACTCAAACACGCAACATGTTTAGACTACCCCCCGTGAAATCCTCAACTTCGAACGCCCCATAGTTTCGCCGAAACTAACTTCGGCTTACTTCTAGTAATCGGTTGTGACGAATATGGTCAAAATCCTTTTTAAAACCTAAGCTGACGTATCGAATCAGCTACGACAGTTGTTTTGCCAAAAAAACAGTTAATTCATTGCGTTGAAAAGATTCACACCGCCAATTGCTGAGGCACCAGAAAACGCAGAAAGTTCTTTTCATACGTGACGATATGAAAAATGAAGTTCAGGGAGCTTTTCCGGTAGAAGGAAAGCCGTTGAGTCAACAAAGACCCAGCCTCCAGTATCTCAACGTCAAAGGTGCCGTTTACACGAGAGGTGAGCGAATGGCGCACGGATAATTGGGCACCTGTGTTGATACTATTCGATGTGATACACGAGATGAAAATTGGAATGTGTAGTACCAGATGCCGGAATGATTAGTTCATAGGGTATCAGGTGAAGGATAATTCGTCGTAACACCTTTCGTTTCAGCTGTCCACCTATGCAAGACGGTTGTGCTTGCTGCTTGAAGAACCAAAGTCTGATAAATAAGATGAAATTTAATTCGCGTTCTTTGAAGAAAACGCTAAACTTACACCACCCAGGGTGTACTGCGTGCTTGTGTCGTGCATAACAGGCACTAACTTGCACATTGGTGCAGTTGGCAGCGGCATATTTTCGGAGCTCATGAGTATGTGATGTTGACGTATCTATAAAGGCTCATCTGGTCGACGGGGTCATTGATCGGTCTCCATATCGAATCACTGTCTGTCTAAAGCATAAACCGGCTACCAACGATGAAAGGTAGACAAATAATAAGCATGATTGCCAGTGGCGGATAAAGAGTGGACCCCTGGGGTCGTCGATTGTCGCAATTACTGGACTACGGAGTGCACCGTTTACAAGAACTTGATAAGCGCGTTCGTATGGATTTTTGTTCGATCAAGCGGTCGGTTATCCGTCACTCACCTTACCCTCCCACCCACCTATCTACTTGCAGGAGCTACGTGGTCTTTTTGATCGGATGCTTCCGAAATGTTTGAGTGAGCCATGTTAGTCAAAACCCAGCTGTTGTTCAGGCTAGAAGATTCGCAGAACATAGGTGACCCGAGCGGATACCATATTGTTCCGGGGCAACGAATGATTGACCTTCCAAGTAGTAATGAGAAAAACCATGTGTGACACTATCCATGGCTTTGGAGGCACCGCGGAGCAGTAACATTGTGGGGTATTTTCACGTTAGTCCTGCCTACGCATTTGTAGACTGACATTCCGGTTCCTAGTTTCTAAGTTTTGGAAGGTCTCACATCGACATACAGGGGGCTATAGAGTGAGACCGGTGGCTCGGCTTGTATAGCAGCCCCATAGGAGGAATGCGCCTCTCTTATTGCCTAGAAAAAGTCCAGTTTCACGCAGAAGAGACCCATTGAAACCTTCCGGCTGCTAATATGGTTCCCTCTTGTGGCTGCGTGTCCACGTTGCACACATACACTTTTTAAGTCACTAAGGCCTGATTTTATGCAGCCCTTGCATAACCCAACAGCGGTGGTCTGCAAGTTACAGAAAGTCAGCTCTATCCTTTTACTTTTAGCTGTACCCAAGGTACATGTGATTGCAATGGCGGTGAGGCAGCTAAAAGAATTGTTGTTATCCACAGCTCTGTGATTGTTTCAGAGTGCGCGACATTTGGTAGTACCGAAAGACTCTTAGAAAATGTTAATTAGCCACGGGAAAAAAGAAGAAGCTAGCAAACCAACTGATCACTGACCACATGGTCACATGGCACAAATAACACAAGTAAGTGTGGGCCAAAAACATTTTAAACGGCAGGCTCAAGAAGCAACAAACACAAGCAAACGACCACAGCGGTTTTGGGGGAAAGCAGAAGGAAGGCCTGAACAGTTAGTGCGTTGGGACGAAACCCGAAACCGACGCGTAGGACGAGTATTAAACAGTGAACGACACACCCCGTGGGTGCTTCCCAAGCCCTAAGCGGGTATGGGAGAATGGCGAAAGGGATGTAAACAGAGGAAAAGGAGGAAATTAGAAATGGAGCCAGCTGAATGATACTCGTATCTTCCATGGTAATTCATATTCCTGGTCTACATGGGACAACAAACCAGCAACCCTAAGGACATCAACACAGTCGTGGTCAAAAACAGTTATTGTCGACCTGTGAACTCTACAGAAATTATAAAAGCTAATCTGAACTTGCTCTGCGTTATGGAATACTTCATTTCCTATCTATATGTTTGAAACAGGTGATCAGGTCTAAACCAGTCGCAGTAGCGATCAATTTGGTACTTTGGCGTGGTTACCGGCAGGTGTTCAGTTACTCCTCCTTCTGCTACATCCAGTCAATTTCTTTGGACCCCAAGCTTCTCCTCTGCAGTTCAGAGGCTCCAAAAAAACTGTAAACCCAGTCGAAACAGCGGGAAGAGAGAATTATTGTCCTGTTGGTGTCACGACGCCTGGGCGACCAAAGATGTTGTTTAAGTGAACAGTGATACACACCGTCCGGCCCGAAGGAACCGTCAATAAAAAAACAGGAGTGAAAGGTTAGTCGCCCCATACACATAGTGACCAATGTGTCTTGAAACCAAAAGCTGGCAGAGCTCCATCATTCCGGTGGCCAGAAAACAGCGCGCACAAACTATCATCATCTTCCACGCTTAATACCATATGGTAGATTAGGCAAATAGTTAGTAGTTCGCTTAAAACTGGAGTCAATTTTGCCTCTTGTGAAATCTCCGTTAATCTTTTCATTGACTTCTCATAAGTGTCCTGTGCGCTCCAGTTAAAGTGTTTTTTGTGCACAACCGTGGAATAGATCCGCAAAATTCGTAACATTGGCTCAAGACATTGGGTCTGGATAGCGTTTGTTTTCATCAAGATTTGCGCTTTCGGTCTGCAAGCTAACTTCCACTCTCCTGTTTTATCTTGGAAATATGGTGTTAAAAGCAAGGTAAACTAGTTATGCTACGGCCGTGAGTTTTCTTCCTGTACATTCAGTTCGTCGCAGGTTGTTTGCTGATATGTTAAAATGGCTTATGAAACTGAAAGCCCTTGTGAGCGAACAGTATCGTGGTGTGAATAATCTATCACTTATTCTCAGAGATCACAAATTACAAACTGTTGAACCAAGTAGAGCAAATAGTTTGCCGCTACGTCCTATGATGTACAGAATAACGACGCAGTAACCCGTCAGTCGTTGGATGGGCAGAGACTAAAGTGTCATTTGGTGACTGAGGAGCCTGACGATGAAGCGTTTCTGCAAAAAGCAGGTTTCAGTTGGTGTAAAAAGGATATTCGAAGACTACTATGAAGGACGTCGAACATAGTGGGTATTCTGAACGCGTGTAAGAAGCTTCGGCTTGGTTACCTGAGAACGATTTCATGGCGTGATAAAACCGCTTGGATAACAAGTCTCAGCTCAAGTACCTGACCTCCTATGGAATGGTAGTGAGGTCAAAACATTGCGATCCGCAGGTCATACATCCAGTCAACTGCTTGCCAGTGAGCAGCAATTTCGCAGGTTCAAACGATTTTCTCACCTCTTTAACTCAGACACCACAATGAAACCGAATGAGAAGGGTTCTTATCCCCATTCGGAGTATGCTCTATAGTTTCTGATCATAAACTACACAAGTTTTCGATCACGGATGGAACGGGTCACGCATGCTCCATATTTTACGGACTTTTGCAAGCTAACTCATATGGGACGTTAGGCAAAATTTTCAAAATCTTCAAGGGGGTAATGCCACAATCTAAGCAATTATGAACTCTTGTGACGGATGAGGGGAAGGCCCAGAGAAAAGTAGTGAAAACCATTCACAGCTGCAACGTTATTCTTCTATTGATGAAGCAGTTCGGTGCCACGCAAGTTTGTCCGCATTATAGAGTTCCTTTTGTGGATAAACTTTTCCAACAGTCCAGAACTCTTCCATCGCACTGCAGCCTGTAAAACTAACTGTAGTAATTGAGTTCAGCACGCATATCAGTGTAACCAAACGAACTAGAAATTCAGAATTCAGCATGGCGTAACAAGTAGCACGTATGTATACAAAATTGAAGTGTGTATAGCACTTGGGATATTAAAATAAGAGAATAATGAATAGAGCATCAATCGTGTTCATCAAACCAATCTTGAGGAGCAAGGTTACTACTTACAACATTCGAATAAACTGCGTCCGATAGACGAAAAGTTTGTTCAGTATCTGTGTCACCGAATAAAGATCTAACAGTGTTGAGCACGTTATACACACTTTGGAGCGGTTCATTGCTGAAGTAGGCCAGTTGTACTTAAAAAGCAAACAAACTGCCACAGTGACCCAGCATCCGTGTGAAGTCGAAGAATTGGGTGTCTTAAATTCGATACTGCAAGAACCCAAACGGGACAGCGCTTAATCACGCCCACGCAAACTGCGTAGCGATGTGCCAGAGGCTGAAAATCACTTAGTCTGAAAACTTTCCCGAACAAACTTGGGAACAGTTTTCGAATTAAGAGAAGTTTCGCCCACCGCGATCAACGCTTATACAGATTGCTCTTTTAGAAAGGGTCCAGTATTACCTCGAAGCCTTCAAAATGGACTCATCTTCCATTTGGGGTTCCCAGTACCCCGATTTTTGAGTTTGTAGAATCACACGTTAATTATCTGGCACACCAGTATGATAAGTAATGTTGCGCGCAGTGGGTGAATGAAAAACGCGACCAAAGAGGTCATTCACACTAGGCATGCCATTGTGCTGGAATTATTTTGATCGACACAGGTATACGTACCTGGTGCATGCAATGTTGCACACTTTTGCAAGAACGATCACCACACTATCACATATAAAACAAAATGAGACAACCAGTTAAGTTATAATATTGACGCAAGAAAAGAAATAAGTGTATCTCCTCCGTCACCCAATCAGACACACAACAAAACATCGCCACAGCTTGTCAAGCTATAGGTAGGCTTTCCATCGTCGCTTTGCAAAAGATGGGCATGCGCCGACAATCTTCACTGCACAAGCATGACCAAATGAAATTTGCAGATATTCATTTCTTCTGTTCCAACCAAAAGTTGTTTGATGGTTGTGTGATGAGATTTGGAAAGTTTCAGTTCAGATTTTGTCCTGTCAATGGAGCCAACCTATACTGGAAAGCCGAGAAGCACTGCACAGCTGTTTGGTCCTTATTGGGACCATCAGCAGTGCGCGTCTCACGAAATTCAGAGCTTCAAACCCGCAGCTTTCCGGCCAGTGGTTGAACACTTAACCCCTTGTCCCTGAGCGACCGAACAGCATTGTGATTTTCTATTTATACAGGAGAAAGCTCCTCTCATCCTTCACCCACAGATACCACATCAAATGGTCATGCATCGACTGGCTCCTCTGGTGACTACTCCTCAGATGGAAGTTTCACTCACTTGTGAAATTATTCTTCTGAGAAACTTATAGGCTGACGGCAGTGTGAAAAGATTTCGCAGTTCTCAATTGGGACTTTGTCCTCACACTATCATCAATAGTCGGATTCACTGTGTTAGTGTGGCTGTTAATCCTAAAATACGCTTTCTTCCCATATCCAGCTTGGACTGTTGTGGATGATATTGTATACTGACTGAATCATGAAAACCCGGCCCCACTTTCTATAGCTTCATCTGGTTAAGGCACTCATGGATGTCGCTCGGTTGTTGGTGCTTTGTACTATCTCCCATGCCGCAATTCACGCGGAAGCTGAATGGTTTTCTGCTAAATACTTGTGGTGGCTGGATAACCATGAACACTTCACAGGAGGCATTCTAAGTTTCCTAACAGATGCCAGTCCACGACCAGTATTAGTAGAATTTTATTCAATGCTCATCGCCGATGCCTGCCCAAAGGATTTGGTACTGTATTGGACAGGGAGGCTGCCTGTATATGTTTGTCATTGAACTTTAAGAATAAAACAGACCTCTGCCAATACACACTAGAGACTCCGGCAGATTACTTGGATGTCAAAAAGGCTACGGAAATATCTCATCGTAGTTAACTTCACTATTCGGACGGATCAAAACGTAGCAAAGTTCACTCACGATCTTAGAAACTCTTTGGGATAATCCAATAGGCAGCACAACGCAGGAACCTTTAAATAAATTCATACAGTTATGGTATTGAACATCGGGCTGCCAAGCAAATCAAGCATGTCGAGTATCCTCTTACTACCCTTTTTCATCCAACGCATCCGACCGTCTTTCCGTCCGAATTTCATCGGGTAATAGCTCGCTGGTTAGACACTATAATAATCGCTATCACAGTTCTGTGCTGTGTACCATTAAAAAAGGTTGGAGTCCAAATGACGCTGCATGAGCCGCCTTTCTCACAGTGATGGACTATCCGTCACTCCAAACGAAGTGCTGTGCTTTGAGGATATAGCAGTGATTCATCTTACCATGAATGCTGTGCTGGAAGATATATAGTCTGATAATTTTGGAGTAGAGTGGATGAAATCAACAACAAGTGTAGCCTGCTGGTGAACTAGCGTCGGTCATGAAAAATAACGAGCAACGTTGAGCTTCAGGATAAATCCCAGCTGTTCTGCCAATATGGATCCCCTGGTCGACTTAGACAGAGGCTTGTCGAAAAGTTCATGCAGATTGTTGTGGTCTATTCTTGAACCAGTGTTACGAAATGACGACTACTGACTTTTGTTCTAACCTCTTCTTTACAAGGTGTGTAATTGTGAAGTTTTCCATGTACGCCTTGAGGAAGGTTCTCAGCCGCACAGGAGCGCCGTCAGTTTACTTGACCGATAAAGAAAAATTTTCGATTAATGAGTCAATGGCATTAAATGCAATCATCATTACACCGCTCCTCGAAATACCTGCTCCAGTGGATGTCGAAAATTTTGTAAAAGAAACATTTAAGAGTGCTATCCTCTATTATGAGGTCTCCTCCGCCTTATAAGAGCGAGAAATAGTGCATATAATTTTCTGTTGCAGAACAAGAATGCTTCTCACTGTGCAAAGGGTTAAAACACTCCGGAACTATCCAAAGGATGCTGATTGCGTTCCGATACATGGTGTTCAAGTTCTACAGAGCTGGCATCATTGACTGGTATTGTGTTAAAATTATTAGCTAGTGCACGGTACGTATATTGGACTTTGATGGTGTGTCCTTCCACATGCACCATAACGACCAGATATGTTTTGAAGACACAGGTCAGTCCTGTGTAGCTTGCATTTTACCACGCTGGTAATGCTTCACTTGCTACTGTCAAGGACAGCCAAGCACAATCATATTGGAAGAATTTGAGCGGTGCAAACAAACTAAGAACCTCAAAGTTTAGTCAACCTATGGCAGTGCAATGCTTCTAAGTGAGCTTGAAAGAGTGTATTTCGTCTGCTTTTTATATGAGACTTAAAATAATGGGCTCGCACATTCCATACAAAACTCAGTACTCACTACTGGTTTTCGGTTTAACTGAATGACGACTGCGTTTTTACAGAATCCTCGTTGAAAGTTACAACTTTTCGATATAAATCCTGCGGCTTTAGTTCTCCAACTTTACGGATACTTGACCTCCATCGTCAAGCGCTGTCTCCCATTTACCATTAAATTATCAATTCTACTCTCGTCCGTTGAACTCTCTTCCCATACCGGCCAACCTACCTGGACGAATTTCAGGACTATTTTTTTACAAACTGCAATGTTTCCGCCTCTCAGCGACGTGATTCCCACTATCCTCTCTATGCTATCCATAGAATTACGCGCGTGTCACGTACTAATGGGTCCCCACATCTTAGGTCCAGACTGTCTAACTAGAGTTGGTTTCCGACAGGAAATTCGGTCCAACACTGGAAGCAATGGCTTCAGAGGGACACCACTATTTTGTTATCTGTCGCTCCCGATCACCATCAGTTTGACTTTTACCTTCTCCCTGTGCACATATGCCCATGATCCACGGCTTACAACCAACTTTGGTACAGCAGAAGGAAGGCATCACCTGTTTGACTGAGAAGACTTGTTGGGGAAAAATGTCAGTGGATAAGTTGAAACCCCTCGTTAGGTATCTGCGAACAAACTAGTATAAAACAGGAAGTGTCTGAAAGCGCGAAAAAAAGATATAAAACTAGTCCGTGAAAACGAGTTCCAGGTTTGTTTAACTGTCCAGGCAAATGTGAAAAAGGGCAATACAGGAAGACAATGAACGCGCATAATTGCTTAAATCTGGATGTTGAACTGTGAGGATAGAGATGGTGTTCCGTAGTTTAAACAGTCAAAATTAGGCCAGGAAACAAACACTATCCAAGACTATTGTAGTCTCTGGTATCAGCGTTCGGCATGGCCTTTCAAACGGGAAGGAAAAAGGGGCTGACATGAAAATTTCACTTTAGGCGCAGGTATGCTTCGGAGATCTTTTTTGTGTGTAAGGACTTGACGGACGCACTTTTCCAGTCTTACCAAAAGCCGAAATGAGAGCGTGAACAACGTAGAAAGCAGGGCTCTCAAAACGAGTGCAGTCTGTGTACCAATACGACACGTTCGTCTGTTGTAACAACTTGAGTACTTCCGTCTTGGTACATACTGCAAAATCAGTCGTCGCCTTCGTATACAATTGCCTCGGTGGCAGACTGAGGCAGCAGTACCAACCAGAGGACCGATACTCAGTCAGTTAGCTTTCAAAACACTTCCATTTATAGTTGGAAGAGAACTTGAAAACCATATCCGACGACAGAAGTAACCGCACATTTTTGGAGGTTCTGTCACCGCGTCAGTGTAACCTGCAAATGGGCGCTGTTCGTTAACCGTGTGCTATTTGGTATTCAGGGAGAATATAAGGTTGACGGAAACTCGGGGCTACGTCTATCTGATGACCTCCACAAGGGGAGAAAGCGTTGATGAACTCCCGAAACCCTGGGAGTAGTATCTCACGCCAAAGAACTATGCTGTGATAGCTCGAATATCATACTAGTTAAAACATGAGACGGTTTTTTGTGTAGCTTTTCCAGAATGGTACACCGGACGTAATGAACAGCAAAAATAAGTCAGTTCGGTCGAACTCGTATGCTTCGTGACCATCGAGTGAAGTGATCGGGTCTTCTGGTAGCAAGTTTGTGTTTATGTGGTCTGTTGGAAAACCTCCTTTTCGTTTGTCTCAAGTGATGTCCGTCGCAATGCATACACACAACCATTTATGACACTGCTCTCCGTTATTAAAATAAATTTTCCTCTTGGCTTTGACAGGGTCATCTGGTGCACGAAAGTGTGATTCGTTTGTCATATCTCTGTGTTGTCGAGGTCGTACAGGGTTTTTTAACCGAACGCCAACACGATTCCTCGGGTATCTATTCCTTTGGAAAGATTCATATCGGCGTTTTTCTCGTTCAATTGTAGGCTACCTTGTATTACGGTTTCCCGATTCGCTTGAAGTGTTCGAATACATCTTGGTTTGTGGTAGTTTGGATAAGTTCTGTGGCAACTCAGATTTTCGTCAGTGCGTAACCAGTTTCTGCGCACCCCGGTTTTTAGTCGTCAGTTCGACACTAGCAATCGGAACGTCCAAGAATGTCAAATTTCCATCGTTTTCTTCTTCCCTTGGGAAGAAGAAGTTAAAAACGCTGGTTCATAGCTGATTCGCTCCAGCCCGCTGTTTATGATGAGAAGGAAGGCAACACTGACCCAGCGAAACCACGTTTCGACAATACAATTCGTCTTAGCTTTTGCATTGCACTATGTGCAGCAAATCCTGAAACAGACGATCTCATTCGTGTCCCTCGCAGTTGTTCCTGGTATTCTCCGTCAAACCCATACTATGTAGTCAAGCCTAGGCTGAACAGTTCGCAGAGGTAATTTTACTCAAGCGACTCATCTAATATACCAGATGGGTCCGATACAGCTGTGTTGGCAGCACCTACTCTATGGATCTGGGTAATGGGCTCATACTAAACAAGACCATCATTTCGTCCTAGTTGACGTCATCCAGATATCGCATCGAGACAAACTGGCAGGCTGTTTCGACTTTCTTTATTGAAAGGTTGTAGGTTGGTGCATCAGGAGTACTACCAATGTTCGGAGAAGAAAACCATGGAATCGGGAACAGCCAAGTCGTGAGACGACAACAAGTGAAGAAATCAGAACAGCGCTGACTTCTAGAAGAAAGCTAACGAAAAACTAACTGAATGCGAAGAAAGCGGACCACGGCGCAACACAAGTCATAACTGGACCAATAAAACGGAGAAAACCACCACCCAATTGACAAATCACAGGCAGTCTTCAAAGACCACATAAAAAGCAGGCAGGCGATAAGGAAATGTCCACTTAACCGCGCACGGACATCCCTTCGATTTGAGACGAAACGCGTGCAAGCCAGTTCACAAACCCGGCGCACAGGCCAACAACCAATAACTTGATGCGTTAAGCGCCATCCACACTTGCGCGGATTACGGAGAGATTAGTGGCAGTCATACTAAATCTGCTTTCGGCTCACACTATATAGAAACGGGTTAAGGCTCAGTACCGGTATCGGGCAGACTCCATCTTGTAAGTGAGCATGTCACGTTTAGCCACTAACTTATCCTAGGTAATAACTCCAGTATGTGCCAGGAAACTGGGCGTTCGCAAACGATAGGTTAACATAATATTTCAAAAGATTTCAAAGGAAGCAAGGAATTATTCGCTTCGAGGAGGCGTTTGCACAAGAAGGTAATTGAGTCAGTTCTTGGTGAGTAAATAAGCGTTTTCGTGAAATTCAAACACTGGGGAACTGAGCCTAGCTAAAGGAACGATGGCTACTATGCCAGTGACAAGCATTACTCAGATCATCCACGCATATGAACAGCCCTCTAGTTTGAAACCGAGCTTGATCACCTAGAATCGACTAGCTAATGGCATTAAAAGTCCGTTACTCGATTAGTCAATCTGTATCCCAAACCGTCTGCTATCTTAGGAGGAGAAAAGCCTGGAAAAATTCGTGCAACACATCGCGACTTTTAGAAACTCGGCTCTGATTGGGTTAGTGCAGCTGGCCAATTACGTTTAGAACACCCACGCATATACACTGCCTGCTGAACTACTTGCTGAGCTTGGCAATTTTGTTACCAAACGTCAGTGCGCATTCTGCTTCTTATCGAAGAGGCCAGCACGATTGACAACGAAACACATGCAACAAAATTGTCAAGCTCAATGAACAATCCACGAGCATCCAACATTCGCTGTAGCCTTGTGTGCTGTCAAATAGTTCGTCAGTCTCAAGCAAAGAAAATAGGTAGCGACATTAAGTGAACGCCATCTACGCCATCGAAGTCAGCCTGTCAACGCTCAGATTTTTTTGCTCATCAACAGCACTAAGGAAAACTTTTGGCTTCCTCTCTGAACACATGCTGAACTCCCCAAATGGCTCAACAGAGTTCAGCGGGTTGGACTCTCTGAGGACGATAGTAGACAGAGTACTGCCATGGGTCCGTATTGATTTATAGGTAAGCAACAATAGAAAATCACAAAGATAGCGAAGCAATCTAGAAAAAACGGTGTCAAAATAACAGCACAGCGACAATTGTGTGAAATGGTTTTTCAAGAATGATAGTGATTCGAATTCAAGTTATCAAGTATCTTCGTCCGCACAGAGTGAGCCACTCCAATACGGTGAATGCCTGCGTCGAGCGTTCCAATTCAACAAGCTATTCAGTCCACAAAACCAATCAGCGGCCTAAAAAGAAATTGCGGTGTAAGGGCATCGTTACGTATGCTGTCGAGACGTTACTGAGTTCGAAACAATTAGGTAGCCTTCGAACCAAGAAAAGACAGCGAACGACTGAAAATCGTTGGGAAACAGCTACAAAAAACAGGGCAGTGATACTCACCTGGTCTTCAGTGGATAGGCAAGGTACTGGATAAGGTGAACCAGTAACCGAAATGGAGTCTCCATCACGTATGAGATTGGATGCTCGAGAACGTCCATCGAAAGAAAAATGAGCCAATTTACACCGAGCAGTCGAATTGATGCAAATCTCGAGGCACACTGTCATCGGAAGAACTATCGCTCTTGAACTCAGCGTCAGCGAATTAATCGGAGTTAGCAGGAAGGCCGGCACACACGGATGAAGTAGACTGGCACCGGTTGCCATTGAGTACGCAGTGCTCCCAGTCGGTGTGCTCACGATCAACCCTGAATCACAAAGCGATAAGATGGCCGCGTCACACAAATACCCAGCGCTATGACTGACATCCTCGCAATGAACCTTGCAGTCAAGGAGAGTTTCAACATGTCCCCAGCTCACACTGCCAGTTGGGTAAGAGTACCGCCACAGTGGTACCACACTATAAAACCTGCTGGGATGCAACAGGTTTAAAGGTAAATTACCGCAACAGTGGCCAAATCACCAGTAAGGCATTGTAGCAATCGGCTGAATAAATGGAGGTATCAGGATAAGTGCTTGCAGCCCATGATTCCCAAAATATGACAGACAAACTGCTGAGACGATCATAACGGCGACAACTATGACGATGACAACAATGACAGTGAAATATCAGTGTACGCAGTACACAAGTGAACTTCCAGTCAATGTGGTGAATGATTTAACATAGTTACAGAGAAACCTCAACAAAAACGTGAATAGATTCCACTCTCTCCCTGCGCAGCTCTATCTGCGCCACGACATAAGAGATCAGAATGTTTGTTAGAGGAAACTTTACTTTGTACATACGGTCCTTCTGGGAAAGCAAAAAATGGTGCTACACTTACCGTCCCCCTCGAAGTGAGTTACCGTCTTTCCGTTGACTTTCACCAGGAGGTCACAAGGGCACGGGGACAGACCGCGATCAACCACTAGTTCGTTGAGGAACTGTTAAACATGTACACAACACAATGAATACGAGCCAAAATCGGTTAAAGGCACAGTTATTAAAGACAGTTATATTGCGCACCGGTATTCATAAGCACAGATGACATAGGCGGTTGCATTAATTTTGGACGAAAAGCACTCAACTCAGATGCAGAAATATCGATTCGAAGAGACCAGTTGCTGAGCTCACGCACGCTACTGTTGCCAACCAAGGAAGCGAGCACTTCTGACGACTGTTCACAATCCAGATGGTATATCAATAAATTCGTCACGTGATGACGTGTTGATACAGCATACAGGGCGGAAACCTACGTTTAGAAGCCGTCCAGGTAGAAAATATCTGCATTACTTAACTGTGCTGTAATACAGATACGAATAAAACATTACACTAAAGGACACTTGAATAAGGTCTACAGAGTAAATAAAACACCTGAATGTCCTGCCAAATGACTTGCACGATCAACCCGAAAACACAATACATTCGGGATGCATGCGCTTTATCCAAGTAAGAGAAAGAGAATATCCGAATCAATTGAACATTGCTTTGAGTAATCTATTTCAAGGATGTTAAACCGATTAATCAAAAGTACATCACACGCATAACGTGGGATGTGTGGTTCGGGGGGGGGGGGGGGGGGGGGGTGAACAGCCGACAAGCAGACCTATCCAGCTTGAACACCTCTCAAAATGTTCCTACAAAGCCAGCCATTTGAGGTCTCTGTCAAGAAAACCCGGCCCATTGCTTCCACCGGGCTAACAAACCAGCGATTAGCAGATGGCTAACCTCTGTTTTTGAACCACCAACAGATGGTATATGAAGCTTACTTGGCTCACGTTTCTGGAGGAATACACCTGTCACTCAGAGTCCGACAAGAGCCAGTGCTACCAATCAAATGCACCAATTCAAAGGGTGTACAGATCGCCCTCAGAAAGTCATGAATTATAAACTCTACCCACTGTCATGTGGAACAGCTCTTTCAACCAAACGCTCCGAGCGGAAATGAGATGCCTACATAGTCTTACAGTCATTTGGTTGACCGGCTTACTGACTGGCCAACACTCATATACTTCACCACATCCCCGAACCCTACGTATAACAGTAGGGGTGATCGTGTGATTGCCATCAAGTTTTAAATCGCAGTGGGGCGATGGTACCTTTTGTAGACTAATACGGTACTATAATTGGGGAAGTGTGGGCATTAGGCTGAACGCTAATGACGCATACCCAGGCACTTAGACGATAAACAGGTATTTAGTGCCAGCGTTCATTGCATGCCACGACATTTAGACAGACTGATGGTCAACAACTGGCCTTTGCGTACTTGCTCGTTGATCCCATTATTTCCGATGAACATCGGTATCATAAGCCTAAAAGTGGCACCACACTGGGCTCCAGGAAAACCAATGATGGCTTATCAAGTAGGTGCAGACGCCCAGTGGAAAAAAAATCGTCCAGCTGTAACACCCTCTCGGTGCCTAGCTGCCATGCCACCCAAGGGAAGCACGAGGGCTGGGATACTGCCAGGTTGCCTGAGCCTAGACAGGGGAAGTCGAGAGGCAGGGGTCGGGTTCGAACCACGGACCTTCCGGTCAGTAAATTCGCACTCTAACCACTGAGCTATCTCGCCCAGTGGATGAACCATTTATGATCGACAAATTTACTTCGGATGCTGATTACCCAAAGACTCCAAAGAATAATACTACAAACTGAGTTGAAGAAAGGACGCTGAACATCGACAATATGGGGAAGAAAGGATTGCCCAGAACGCCATCTGAAATGGGATGGAATAAACCAACCAGTCGCCAGACTGTGGTCGGTATTCATCGGATGTCATGGCTGATTTACAAGGTACTGCAATCGAGGTAATATCAAGCTTGGCCGATCGATATCAAGATTCGAGTGTTTTTACTAGTAAATACAAACAGACAAGATAACCGAGTGGTGCAAAACGTTGTACTGCTCAACGTAGACTCAAGGTCTACGTCATAACACATAAGCAATCTACTATGCGAGAAGTACGAATGTGTTAGCCATTTTTTCGACATGAGAATGGCAGAAGCCAGAATTAATAGGAGTCAGAACCTATGAACAAACACATTTCGTAACTAATCAACTAAATACTAATCAATTCAACTACCAACTAATTAATCCGGTAAAATGTAAAGTCGTCTTACGCGTGTAGGGGGAGAATCTGCTTAACACGAGAACTTAACAACCATGCGACGAACAGGATAAACTGACTCCACAGTGCATCCATTGGGTTAAATTTCATGATGTGCATTTAGGCAAAGACTGTATGGCCTTTTTTGTGCACCATTTGATATGCTGCAATCATGTGGGACATGGGTGAGACTAAGGAAACTGAGACTACATTGAGAGCGCAAGGCTCTATATTTAACTAGACTTCACTACAGTGAATAGAACTCTAGGACTGGTGTCCGCTTTCACTTTTAATCTGTCGCATCGAAACATACCGATGGATCTTCGTATAAGATGGATTACAGTTTAAGAGAGCGCACTCATCTGAACTATAAAGAGAGCAACAGAAAGCCGTCAAATAAAGACAAATCGGCCCATCTTGAGGGGGGATACATAGTTTGTAATGTGAGCATGCAGATTCGGAAGTGAAACGAATACGGATGTTTGGCTGTCAATGGAAATAACATTTACAAGTCCCCAGAAGATTACGTACGCAAGGCAAGCCAACTGAGTCAGTTTGGAAATGGGGTTCAACCTTGAATATAATGAAATAGAAGATATTAAGACACAAAACAAACAAATAAGGCGACGCACATGATATTCCTTATCGGGAGAATTACTTCTAGATGAGAAAGTGTCTGAACCGTCCGTCACACTTTTGCCATCCTGATCGCCACGCAAAATCTCACAACGTAAGCGGGTTCTCATCAAGCAAATGGAAGGACCTGAATGGGAATAAATGCGGCATGAGTGGTGGGCAACTTAAAGGATATTACCGACTATTACCAGATGAGTTGTACTGTAAACGGATCCAAAGAGAATGCAGAAACTGGTCGCCGCTTTATAAGGAAGTGATTAGGTCGCTTCGATTCATTCATTGTTACATAAACCTAGCGAGGCATTAAGTCTTGCGTAGCCAGGGAGAACAAAACATAAACATTCACTAGATTGGTTTCAGATATAGTGTTCTAGTACGTTAACTAGGGAACAGTGACAGTTGCATAATCTTCACATTGGACCTTTGTGGAATCGAGTATATATCTGCAGTTTTCACGACAAAATAAAATGCAAAAGTGACTTTACAAGACACTTTCAAACTAACGTCTAAGTTTCGTGTTCTCCTGGGGTGTAAACAATTGAAAATGACTTAGTGGCTGTTCACAAGTGGCTTGAATAGAAACCCATGTATATATGACGCAAACAAAGGTGGGAACGGAACTCGCGATCTATCGTTTGCCGGAGGAGTGCTTTACCAGAGATAGCTACCGTGGACGCCAGTCTAAGTGAAATCGACTGCAATCGCTCCATTGCACCACAAACCAACAGTTGTCTGTAGACAATCTAACTGGTCTCTTTGTGTAGTCCCGACAAGCGAGGAAGGCACTGATACTATCCAGGACGCATTGGTATTGGTACCAATTGATATAAAGACAGATATTCGGACACTCTGGACTAAGAACTTACGCCGATACCATAGAGACAAGTCGACCTGGGAGATCTGGGTCGATCTTCCGCTTGCGAATCGATTGTCCTGAAAAGAAAGCTACCGCAGGAACCCGAGGGTTCTGGTGCGTTCGTCGCATAAGTTGAGGCAATAATTAGAGCAAATGTGTACACCTCCGCGAAAGTAAGGGTACCAAGGGTTGATGGAAATGAACGATGAGGATTCAGGATCTGGCAGAAGAATTCATAAAGTACGACAGAAGAGTGCGTTCCGCACCTAAGCAACGAAGGACCGAGTTGGAAGGATGGCAAGCTCGGACACCCAGAGCTGGGACTCATCAACCGTTTAATTATAGTGCAGTAAAAAAGATGAAAACAGAATGAGCATTCTCACCTTCCATAGCGCGACGAATACAGGATTGAAAGGAACCGAAGGGGAACGGCGTTAGAAAACCCAATGTGCCAAGTCGGAAGGCAAGGACAGGAGGAACAACTTGCTGCAAAAACCGGATGCCAATGGGTAGGATCGTGAATATCGGGATACTGACAAAAAATTCAGGCACTGATATATCTATGAGGACAATAATACTATCCAGATACAGCTTTATCTCTAATAAAACTATGAACCACACATGAAAATAGATAGCCCATGAAAAACAGATCCACACAGCTGGCGTTCCAATAATGCAACTTTCGAGTCATCCAAAACAGCGACCTCAGAAGGATTTAGGTAAGTTTGCAGTCGGCTTCAGTACACTTAGAAAGTTCCAGTGCATAAAAAATTACATCAGGTTCAAGCTAATCTGCTTAATAGCACGCGGTGAATGTATAACCGTTAATCAGCGTTCAGCAGAGTAAACATTACCGTGTCAGGGTGTGAAACGTCACATCCGATAAGCTCCGGGCGACGAACATACCTTTATTTCTATCAAATGAATGTTAGTGCACGAACTGCTCCTTGTAAGCGATTGCGCATCCACTACCCGATTTTGAGAGAGGTAGTTTAAAAATAGAAGTCGTTCTGCCGTAACACGCTTTTGGTGCCTAGCTGTCGTGCCACACAAAGAAAGCACGAGGACTGAGGTACTGCCAGGTTGCCCCAGCCCGTACAGGAGCAGTCGAGATGCCGGGGCTGGGTCCGAACCATACCTTCCGATAAGTAGGTTCGCGCCTTAACCACTGAGCTATCTAGCGCTCCAAGGAGATAGTCTAAACCGGTTAGTTCCTCACCCGGTCAGGACGTACGGTTGCGTGAAGGCCGGCGACATAGAAATCGACCGGTCAACCAGTCACAGAGCGAGCGCAGTTTTCAAAAGTAATCAGCTCTGCACATACAAACGCCTACTTATAGAAGTATACACGAGTGATGATGCCAAATTAAGTTAGAAATACTGTATGCCGATTAGCTGGTTGTGATTGTGAAATCGTCCGAGAAAAGAATGTCTCAATGTCGCTAACCCTGTCTTAACGGCGGAAATAGAAGGAACACTTCCAAATCGATGACACCACAACTCTAATCATCGAAGTAACATCTGCAGGATTGTGAAACCTGATCGAACCGAGACTTATGTAAATAGGGTGCTAAGATGGACTTGTCAGATTTATAATCAAACCAAATTTCACAAAACGCCCGTTCGATCGAAACTGGGATACCATTATAAAACCATGCATTCAGGATTCCTCCAACTCTCGAATTAAACTCACCGTCCCATAAGTCTTAAAAAAAAACAAGAGTTCTACCTAGAGACACCAGGTAGTAATTCTGATAAACTCAACTGACAACTCTGAGCAATACGGTCTACATGCTCCAGTGGTAATAAGTGTTAGTAAAGTCAGTAGGCTATTATTTTCTACTATTACTTAGTGTCTTAGAATGATATGGCAATTGGGACTTCCGTCCGAGAATTCCCACTTGTCAGTTTGCACGAGCGAAGGTTGGCAACCACTCCAAACACCTGGCTCGGTTATTCAAGCGGCCCTAATTGGCGAAATCTTTCGATATGCTGGCCTCCTTTCACAAGAGATTAAATTGAAAATACACCTAACCGAAGCAATTTAACCCTAGGGTTCATATCCAATTTCCTGATGAGGCACAAGAGTCACAATTTATAATGAGAAAGTGTCCTGGGACGCTGAAGGCTTTGGTTGGAAATAATTAGGAATTACAAAAATCTTGACACGGTACAATGCATCTGGTACAACACGATACAGCACCGTCTGGCTAGGATTTTGAAAATGCTGTCAATAATACCAACTTCAAGTTCCATTCTTATATAAAACTGTTTTAGATCTCTTGGGGGAACGAAAAAGTTTCTGGAATAATTTTTGCCTGCCACCACGCCCTATACACTCTCCATAGATTGTAGATGAGTACACTCAGAACTTGTGCATTGCAGTACAGCAATCATGACATTTTGAGGTACGCCAAGTGTACCGATGTGAAGATTTTAGCTGGAACTGAGTGATCGGGTATCCAAAGTATAAGAACGTTGGTAAACGTGATGGTTTGCCTCGTTTATCCATCCTCCAGTACTTTCTACAGAAGGTAAAAGGATGTCTAAACTATTGCGGTGTCACTATCGTAGATATGCAGCTTTCAGAGATTTCGCCAGCAGTACATCAGCGCATCTGACTGATCCGGGCTGAATTTCTCGTCGTCATTGAATGTCACAATCTCGCAATAATAGCATCAGCTGATGTGCCGTTGCGTAGTCTGAAACGTCGACCTGGATGTGACGTGTTTGGATCTAGCATACTTTCTTTGTAGCCTGTACCCCAAATGTGGTGTCTGTTATAAAATCTGCAGGCAGACTTCTAGAAATAGTTCCCCTTTTAAGCAGAGTCCGCTTATCATTGGGCTAGTTGCTAAAGGTAGCGGCCTCTTGCATTCTCGAAGATCTTGCTCCTGATGCTCCGTCAACTGCTTGAGAAGAAGAGTTATTCGGCATCTCCGAAGCATTGGTCGGGTCTTGTGGGAACATCGGATCAGCAATGCTGAGATACGCCAGGTGTGTTTAGGAAAAGGGAGCTGTTCAATGATATATGAACTACCCATGCCTCATAGGTAGAGCTGGACAGGACACGTACGTCGCGTGCTGAAGACCGTCCGCCTCGCAGAGCTCTTTTCGCCCAGCCCTGTACTGAGTGGAAACGACCAAGAGGAGGGCAATGTATGACGTGGCAACGAAGTATGAAAACACTAACCAGTAAACTAAGTCGAATCGACAACTGCCGTCTCCCTGGATGGAGACTCCGGGACCCAAGTTAATAATTGCTAATGACACTGGCAAAAATGGCCCAATTACATAGTCAGTGGCGCTCGTGCATCAGTCACCGCCTTCCATGCGTAGCTACCCAGTTCCAGAACTAATTGAACATGCCATCACCTCGCACGCTTGGCTGTATCTCCTATCCTCTCCCACTTTCCGGTTATCAGAACTGTAGCACCTGGAACCAATGCACCTATGGTACTTGGTTTAAGGCTGATAAATTGAATTGGCATCTCCTTGAGGGTTTGGTCATTAATTTGGATAAGGTTTCTCTGGACAGCTCAGTTTAGTGACAGGTTCTTACTGAATCAAATGTATACCTATCTCAGATGAGTATTCTTCTTGCTCAAAGACGGTCAGTGGTAAATCCGCTAAATAGATCAAATAATTATTCTACTTGACTTTCCAGACATAGGCCATCAGATGGACATGGCTCGCAGGTCGTTTGTGGACTGTAGGCCAGTGAGTGACAATCATGATGTAACCAGCACTTGTGGTTATGGACTCAGCAACGACTTTCGTGTTCCAATCTTAAGTCAGATTTGCTCGCATTCTTTTACTCAATGTTTCATATCAAAATGATGTGAATTCCGGAAAAACATAAAACCTGTGATCAAGAAGTTTCTATAAGAAAGATCGAAGGAAGTGACAACAACCTCAATATTTGTCGAGATATAAGTTAACTCTGCCGCAAGATAGTTGAACGTTATATAAATTGTACAGGACACAGAGCAACAAGGAATTCCAAATATGCAAGGGTGTTTCTGTAGGGGAAAAAATGAAGAACTCAGTTATGCAGCGTGCGGCTGTAAATGGTAGCAGTGGTTAGATAAGTAAAATACAGCTGAATGACTCGAAGACATAGAAGGAAGATTTGACGAAAATCTCTCACGATGGCGATGGTAAAATAATACAGACGATACGTCCCAGTGGTGAGAAAGTAGTCGCATGCTGCAGAAGGACAGTCGGGGAGGCACGACCATCCAGTCATATTAGTTGTTGGTTCCACTGCCTAATGGCATCCTTACATGCATCGCTGATGCAACAGTTTAAATCGGGCGGAGAACGCACCAGTGATTCCACCCGTGAATCAACGGTTATTTTTTTATATTTGTTCTGACTACTCGTGAGTAGCGTGATTAAGCCTGTTTATTATAACGCCCTTTGGCACCCTTGCTGCTCTTTCCCCGGGTTTTTTGCTCCCACTAAGGTCTGCTTACTATCTAGTCAAAAATGTGGAGATTTTGTTGCCTGATCATCTTCACTTGCAAGTTAGTATTGACTCTACCCATTTTTGAGTGTCTGCTCCGACGGAAAAGCGAGTCGACCGCGCTATGCGCTACGCTAACTCGCCTTCCCCGGCGGTCCTACTTTTGTGCCATTTTATATCGGACCTTACCCGATAGGCTTTGTTGAGATTTTGTTTTAAACGGACCTAAGTACACATTCCGATTTGGCACGTGATAAGAGCTGCTGCGTAGCGCCGTCGGCCAGAGACTGCTTCGCTTTCGCACGTGTCGATCAAGAAAGCCAAGCGATTAGCGGGATCCGTAACATATTGAGTGATTCCGCTGGTGAAGCCCCTGAGAAACTTCCAGTAATGTAAAAGGTTACCGTAAAATTTGGGTACTCTCCTCTGAGATATGTCGATGCAGAGGTTAAGTAGCTCCGGAAGATGTTCGTATGGCAGAGACGCCGACTGTGAGTTTTTCGAAGGTAGTTGGAGACAGCGGCCCCTTCCTAGTCTACTGAATATGAAAGGGGTCTAACGGAGTCTCGCGGTCTCCAGTCTGTAGCAAAACTAGGACTCTGAAGTTTAGTCATCTCTCGAGAGATCTTGGCAATCTCCATCTGCAAACACTAAGCTCTGCCCGTCAGATCGATGGGGAGCTCTTGCTCGGGAGTCGGGAGGAAGTAATCTAATGAGGGAAGGTCAGGAAAATTGCCAGAAGGTTGGCTAGACGTGGCAGAAAAGTTGTCAGGACTGTCTGTTTGGCTTTTCGATGCTGTATTGAGAACTGTTGAGAACTGGTTCGATGAACAAATGAATTAACAAACATTGTGAACTAAGCAGAACGTACAATCAACAGCGCAATCGGTGGGAGCAGAAAAAGGGGCGGCGAGGCAATAGGGCATTCTGGAAGTAACAGCTAGTGAGTACCAAATGATACACAAACTTGCGCAGTCAGACAGTGGAAATAGACCGTATTCAGAGAAAACGGCACAGAAAACGGTCAGTACATTCGGGAGGTAAGGGAAGCTGTCTGGAAATCGGGTATCGGGAGAATTTGGTAAAGATTAAATTTACCCGTAGTCTTTGGCTGATGGCGTGACGAAGCAGCTCGTGTCACGTGTCAAATCGGAACGTGTGCTTAGGTCCGTTTAAAACAAAATCTCAACAAAGCCTATCGGGTAAGATACGATATAAAGTGACTCAAAAATAGGACCGCGGTAGACAACGAGCTGGTGAAACAGATAGCGCGGTCGACCCGTTTTCCCGTCCGAGCAAACACTCAAAAATAGGTAGAGTCGATACTAAACTGCAAGTGAAGATGAGAAGGCAACAAAATCTTCACATCATTGACTAGCTAATAAGCAGACCTTAGTGGGAGCAAAAACCCGGGGAAAGAGCAGCAAGGGAGCAAAAGGGCGTTATAATAAGCATAAATCACACTACTCACGAGTAGTCAGAACAAATAGGAAAAATAACCGCTGATCGCCGTTGACCCACGGTAGGAAACACCCACACAAGGGTTGGCCTAGGATACTACTGGAAGCACTGGCGTGCAGCAGGCTGGTGTCTACTCAACTGTGCTGACCAGTTACACTTGGCGTGCGATCTGGACTCAGTGACGTCGACGATAAGGACGAGAGAATCGACTAAATCCTTAGTGAACGCGGCTCTGTTACATAACTGCCGATTGTGAGTGGGCGAACGGAAAAAGGTAGTTTATCCTAATCAGTCACGTATGTGAGCACTTGTACCGGTATGAAGAAAACACTACAGGACCAGTGGTTACATACCCACCTAAGTGGATTCAAGTGTACCAATCGTCCGTGCAGCATAGGCTCAAAGGCCTTGAAGTCACATTTGACGAGTGAAGAGTGAGTTGGAAGAGGGCACAGGTCAATACCACATATAACAGAAGGTAAAAAGATCTTCAACATGACTAAATATGCATCGTGTTACATCTGACAGTTTAAGGCTTAGCACACAGAGTAACTAACCTTGCATCCATCATGGTCACAGACCATGTCATGGGTTTATGATCAGTCACTAGTTCTCGATGATTAAGGTGTAAAAAATGGCATCCGTTAAAAACTCAGATGCGCAATGGACCCAAGAGCGCTTCTTACCTGAAACATCGAGCCGATTTTCAAGAAAGTCCCATCACCTCCAAGGCAGATAACCAAATCCACAGAATTTGCATCTTGGCAATCGTAAATCTTCACTGAGAGGTTTCCGCTTTGTGTGTCATTTGCATTCAAGATACACGGAACCGGGTCAGATAACCCAAGGGGCGGGTGATCAGCTGAACTCGCAGCCTGCGGAGCAGTTGTATGGCCTAGGACGGAACTGAAGTGCGCATCTTTCTTCAGTACAGCAACAGTTTCCGATTCGAGAAAAAGCGTAACATCCCAGGTCTAGAAGTTAAAGCGAGTTTAGGTATGTAGGCCACACACAAACCCGGAAGGCTGCACTATGCGGCAAATCCGAGCAGTCAGTAACGCCAGACAATCTACCTGATGATCGCCTTAAAAGTGAGTGGCACTTTCGATGAAGATCATCAGGCTACATAAGACAAGCCAAATGTGAACATTAAAAAAATGAGAAATAGCCACTCTCACCAAGCAGAGTACAGCCGTCCTTGGAATAATTTATGGGCGATTGTCGTGGGGTTGACAAAGCATACTCCAAATTCTTATTAGCAGCTATGCATGGGGACATTCAGAAAGGGACTAAAGAAGGACAACCCTTCAACAAAAGATATGGTTTCCAGCAGGAGAGGTGAGCAGCATAAAATTAACTCAAAATGGTAAAACAGATACGCTACCAAGATCAGGTGACGCGCAGAGTGATTGCTCTTATCTTGGTTCCATAACGTTGCATTACACCATGTTATCTTAACCTGACTGATTTACTTTTCGTTCGCTCTCACTCACTCTCGCACTCCCTTCACAAGGGAGCATTTGCAGAGAACAAAACTGCCCCCTCCACTACGGATGTGTCCTGTTGAGAGGTGATAAGTATGAAGCATCTCCTATGTACTCTATACCAGGTTAACGAAAAACTCGATGTTCTCAGATGCTTTCAGCGACAAACTGAAGGTTGTGATAGTATTGGCGACTTTAACCACACTGTCTGCTAAAATAATCAAAAGCCTTGCATATCTGGAAGTGAGACATACTGGTGCATCAGCAAGATATGCCCGTCCTCTGGGCCGAGAAAGTCCTTTTTGTCCTGGCTAGAAAAAAGCTGCGCGGTGAAGATGTACTCTAGCACTGAAACTATAATAAACATTTAGAAATGCAAAAATCACGAGTTGTCATGAGTTTGTAGCTTCTCTTGTAGCTTCCGTAGCGTCAACACAAAACACAGTTACAGGTTCACACATTTTGTTTTTAAGTCACTGACAAACCAAAGTCGACGGCGTGACCGGACGATTTAGGAAGTGCTAAAAACATCGTCCATTTTTTGTGACAGTTGAATTGGATTTCAGAAAAAAACGGCGAAGTGCATTGTCAATGGCATTTCCTCCTGTGGGATGTGAAGGGATACTGGGAGCTTGTTTTCGTAACTAGCTCGTCCTCGAGGGAAAAGCAGCATCACCGATCCAATAAACGTGGAAATGCTGGTCACTCGGAGGGACACTGAGCCGCCTTCAGGCTCTTGACGATCAGGACAGTATGACTTTAGCATTGGATCACCTCCTGCTGCGAATGCTTGCAGTTTGGAAGGTCGCCACAGGTTGCCTGACAGTTACCCCTCGGCTTACCCGGTCCCACCACCAGTTGGTGGTCGGACCACAGTACGTAACGGTGCGAGCTAATCTGCGGCTGGTCCAGTTGCCCTGTGCTTTGATTCAAGGTCACTTGAAATGTATACTCCATAATGGTATCGAGGACGAAACTGAACAACGAAAGAATAGTCCTGACGAACACCGCCGATTGTGCGGAAACTTTTCGGTTTCTTGTTGCGAGCCCTTACGAGACGAGGCTGTGCAGCATGAAGTATATCTCCAAAATCCAGGGCTGTTTCTCTATGAACTGGTTCACACAAAAGACTCGATTTATCTACACAATCCGGGACCTCGTCAAAAATCGATAATTGTCGCGACTTCTGGCCGACAATATGTATCGTTTGATTGCTCGGCGTTATTTAAAGATGCTACCAGTGTGTTCTCAACCGGAGGAAATCTTGGTGGTGCTCCTGACTTTATGCGTCACGTGCCGATGTTATACCCGCAGAATAACGGCCCATTATCTGTATTATGAGAGGTGTGAGGGTTGGAAGGAACGCTTCGGATACTTTTCTCAAATGAAGATACAACGGCTGACTGGCTCTTGTCTTCAAATTAACTAAAACAAACTACTTGAGGCAGCACAGAAAGACTCGCCGCTGTCTTCGAGTAACACTGACGGCAGCCTATTTGGATCGGCAGTCTAATGGCGCCTCAAGTCATATAATTAAGTGGGGCACAGACTACAACTCAAGTCTGGCGAGTCGAATGACAGAAATGGGGACTGCTGTTGAAAACATTCGGTGGAGCGATCTGGAGGATCCGTCCTAGCTTGTTTTAAATTCCTCATATTATCTCTGACTAACACACTAATAGATGGTCTCTTGGACTCGGTTTCACGAATGCCGATGTTAGGATGTTGATAACGATTATTATTATTATTATCATTATTATTATTTACGCACGCCCGACCTGGTAGAAATCCTGCTTCATGTTCTCGGATTTGTACGTCAAATGCCGGAGTTAGCCGTCGTAGTACAGAGAAAACTGGTAACCGCACAAGTATGAGGCTTTCATCTCTATGGTTGGGTCGGTCGCCTCGGATACTTTTCTGAATAGAGATATCATCATCGTGATCGACAGACATCAGTGTTCAAGCACTGATGCTTCGCTGTCGTACAACCAGAATCTGTTTGATAGCCTTATTATGAAGGAAAGAATAAAAGTGGATAGGGAATTGGCAGTACTAGCCTACCACAACCACAACCTACACCTCCAGATTCAGACTCCCTAGATAGAAACTGGAAACGGGAACGCTACTGACATCAGCTAGTAGCTATATCTTGCAGCGTCTCCAACCAGCCAGAGGGGATCGCGCGGACCTCATCCTGAAAGGTGAGTCGCACCGACGGCACCCAGGCTTGCAATCGATTTTAGTTCCCCGTGCCAGGTCAAAGGTTGGCCACCTCTCTGCTCACAAAACCAGCACAAGAGAAGCTTGCTCGTAAGCTTCCTTGAGAGTTCGCATGTTAAATGTTGCAACAGTGAGGTTGGTATAGTGAGTGCGAAGTGACAGACAAGAGCGGTGTTTGGTCACTATCCTGGGTGCTTGACGGACACGCCTAAAGCGAGGATTTATAGGACGTTTAAAAAGTTGGACAGGAGTGGAGCTAAGAGACGGTCGTGAAGAGAGATGGATGTCAACATTCTTGTTTTCGTTCATCCGTCCTGCTGTATAAACTTAATAAGACAACCAGATGTCACCAAGAGACGGCCCACGTAGACGAAAGTACTTCATATGGCAAACCGACTCGACCAAATGAATGCTGGATACCGTCGAGATCCGCGCATCTTACTTCTACCATAAAAGGCATACCAGCAACTAGCGATTACAATAGCGCATGCAGATCCATCAAACGCCGGACAATCAAGAGCCTGAAGAATGACAAAGAATCCTGGTGGATTGCAAATGCCCACAAGATGGAGAAGGCTCTCACTAGAGGCAACAGCTGTGCCATGATCCAGTTAATCCGGTTAACTGCTCAAGAGGAAATGCGTGTCAGTGAAACAATTGCGAAAAAGTTGGGACGGTAATTCATTCGCAAAACCGTTGTCTCAAACGATGGGCTGAACAGTTTAAAGGGCACTTCGACAGCCCACGACCGGTTTCGCCCTTCTTAGAGCTCATCCGGTAGGCACAGTCCCCGAGTTTCCGTCAACCTTATTTTCTACTTGATTGGACTGATTTTGACAAATACACTCATTTGCGAATCAATTTGGTTTTCAGCAACCTTGTGAGTAGTTTCCTTTATGAAAATATACTGCGGTATACCGTACCAACTTAAACATGAGGCGGCCTTTGTGCAGCACATTCAGTTGAAGAACATCGTTTTGAAAAAACGAGAGATTCAGTTGAGTCTCCCGTGAAAACCAAATCGATTTGCAAATCAGTGTATTTGTCAAAATCTAAAAAGCAGTTCTGCTGGATTCCCTCAACACAACTTCTGGAAGAAACCAACGAGCCCGAATGGAGCATCGACAACAGCCCACTTTCAACAACAAACCCAGTGTGAAATATCACTCCTCCAACGCGACGAGGTATCCCGTTCGGATGGTCTGAACCCAGAACTTTTCAAAGATGGTGAAGCCCTGTTGAGAAGTCTGACGACCCCACTACTGAAGATTTGGAGCGAAAACAGCATGCCAATGGAATGGAGCGCTTCGGCCGTGATACTGGTTTTGAAAAAAGGAACAAGAAAGCCATGGGAAAACTATCGTGGCATCAGCCTGTTAGCTGTGGTATCCAAAGTGTCCTCTGACATTGTTTTGCGCAGGTTGATCGATTATTGGGAGAGGCAAACTCGTGAGAGTCAAGCTGAGTTTCGTTCTAGTCGAGGATGCATAGAGTACATCTTTACCTTGAGACAGGTTCTTGAACAGTGCCACTCTTTCAAACGTGCCACATTGATCGTTTTTTAACTGAAAGCTGCTTTTGACTCTGTCGATCGTCAGAAACTTTGGCGATGTTTGGCGATTGAAGGAGTCCCTTCCAAATTTATATCCCTTTATATACCCTTGTGTGTTTGAACTCCTATGGGTGCGTACTGGTACAAAGCAGGCTTCCACCTGAGTTCACCACGTCCAGTGGTGCAAGACAAAGCAGCCCTCTCTCACTCCTCCCCTTCGGTTTTTTACTGACTTGCTGCTTGGAACTTCTTTGCCTGTCTCTGGAACCTCGGAGACAAAAGTACATATGAGCTTTCGCTCACAGATGAGTATGCGGGGAACATGGCTCCCATCCATTCAGTTCTCTCAAAGATACTAATCACTTTAAACGACCCAAAATTACGCCACACTGTTTGGTATGCATTTCAAAGGCATAGTACACACTGCAACGATACTATCAACACTGCTTTCGGATCAGAGACGTAGCATCCGTGCGAAGGATGTACGAAAGCTGTCAGTGTTTGACCATCGATGTCTCCCAAATATCGGCCAGATCGGGTGAGAATATTTGGATGTCAATACTGAGAAGCTGAATAGTTTTAAGTAAAAAGAACTCTCCCACGATGGATGGGTCACTCACGCTTCACATGTTACGCTGGTTAAGATAGGTGCTTCACATGCCAGAAGACCGTCTGTCTCGCAGACATTTTTCGTCCAGTCCTATGCTGAGTGGAAACAACCGAGGTGGACAGTCTACGATCTGGTAGGAAGTATGAAAGCGCTAACCGATAAACCCAGTCGGATGCGCAACTGCCGCTGGCAGACCTGGCTTAATCATGCAGTCAGTGGTGCTCCCGCATCAAGGTTATGGCCTTCGATGCGTAGCCGTAGAATTTTCTACCTCCTAAGAGGAATATACAGTGCAAACCAGCTGATCGTGCCATCGCCTCCAATGCTTGGCTATATTTGTCATACTCTCCCATTTTCCGATGACCGAAATTGTAGCAGCTGAAACCAAAGTATTCTTGGAACATGGCTTACAGCCGATAAACTGATGATTGAGAGGGAAACGACGAGGGTACGCAACAAAAGCTTTGCCTTGGCCGCAAGGTAGCGATGTTTGGTGTAAGCCTACCAGAGTAGTTAACTTGGGGAACAGTGTGCTCTGGTTTTTCCAACCCCCAACTTGGAGGGTCAGAAGATTCTCAGCAATTGACCAAACTGGTGAGGAGACTCTACGGAAGCTGCATTGACATTCTCTAGTATAGCCCAATGAGTTGCCGAGGGTCCCAAACCATTACGCCACTACAAGTTGCGGTCTGCGTGAGGGGATATTGCGTCAATTGCTCTGACAATGTCTTACTTTGATATGGCGCTGAGATCCGTTTATTTCACTGTTATTCGAGGATGTAGGCACCTGTTTTTCATGGCTTGCCCGAAGCGCTAGACCTCAACTCTCTACACATTTCTACTCTTTAATATGGTATTCTCCCTTCATAGTTCTACTATGCACTACCGACGAATTGCTGCCAATGATGATGAGCTTCGGTAGTCGCAAATCCTGATGCGACAGGCTTATATGTATCGATCCGGCGTGCCTAAAACCATTGTGATGCGATGTGTAGAATAACGCTGAAACCGGTACATTAGAATAAAAGCGCTGCGTGACCTGCGGTATTTGTGCAATGTATGGCCTCAATTCGCTCAAACTTAGTTAATTCACTGACTTCATCGAGTTGCAGATTGCGGAAGGAATGAAAGTTCATGCTTCTTGGGATACTGCAGACAAAAATGCATGGACTCACAGGATTGGTATTGTAGTACATATGACTTCTACACATTACTTTTTTGTAGCCAGGTATGAAAAGCCTGGTGGAGGAAGAGTTCAACAGTCCAGGAGATTATTTCAGTGACTCGATGTGTGACAGTAACAGATGCGAAACTTTTGTTTTGATTTGTGTTCCATTAATTTTATAGTCTTTGATTCGCTATCCTATCCGTTGTGCTATTCGCGTACCTTATATGTTCATTTACTACATCGCTACAGAACATAATCCGCGCTACGACACAGTAGGGTCATTTGGTCTATTCTGGTTGGGCTTATCATATAGCCGAACTGAGTCAGGTAGTGTTCTGTAGGTCATAAGGTTTGGGGCCCTGGGAAGTACTACAGTTTACGAGGCATTAAGACAGGATTGTCACTGAAGTGCTTACGCTAACAGTACCGTCACGTTAGGATCCAAAGGCCTCTAGATTAAATCTGCGTGAATACACTGAAGAAAGAATTGTGGATAAACGTGTTGACCAAATGCAACTCGAGGTACTATAACCGTTACATATGGGGAGGACACGTGAAGTACACAAATTACTTGATTAGCGACTAACCATCATAACAATAATAAGCAGCAACACTAACGAAGAACACTGACAGTTTATTTGAACAAAGAACTCTAACCAAAAGAAAAATGAGGCACAAGGAGGATCAAGGGCAAGTCTGACGTGCCTACAATCCCAACAGTTAGTTGGACAATTTGGATAGAGACTATCTTGATGAATCCAGAGAAAAAGCTGTCAGCTCCACGTGGTGGCCGGGCTTGCGTGAAGCAGAGATCACACAGGCTGGCTAGGATTTCGTTCCAAAAGTTGAAACCATTCCACGAAGGCCAACGGGGAACACTCGATGAAGAATTGTAGGTCCACGTACTGCGATAAATTGTATCACGATGAGGCCTGGGGATAAAGTCATACTGTCCTCTGTGATAGGGGTGCGAATAGTGGTCAGGTGTTTTATACAGGCGACAAGCATGCCCATGGTTGAGGAAGCAGCGATGCCACCTTCAACGGAGTTAGGATGGGTTAGGAAAGGTCGGTCCTGAAAACCGTACACATGACACGGCCACATCGTGTGGCCGTCAGTTTATCTGATTTCACTCTACGGTGACTTTCTTCTGCAGAGAGATGAGTCAACTCCGATAATATCCAGAAATGCTACTGTCCATGAGGCATGACCTGCAGTGAGGTTCCCAAACAACATCAACCAGTTTCTATTCCACTGTTGGACCCCGTAGACCACCTGCAGGCCAATAAGTTCAGTGTCAGTCCTAACTGTAAACGTTCAATTTTAATTGTCCTTTGGTGCGAAGGCGTCATTTTGAGCAGGGCAGTGACGACAGCATGAGTTTAGATAGTTCGCAGTCTGGTTTGCGGGTGACGTGTCCCAAGCAGTGTAGTCTGCTTTGATAGGTCAATTTGGGAGGGCGCAGAATCTTATCGCAGCGGTCCCTGACATCAGTGGATCCCCTGTAGTCCCCACGTACTTAGAGTGTTCGCCTTAAAAGTGGTCAAATACTTCGATTTTTCTATTGCCGACAGCTCGGAGACGCCACGTCGCACATGCGAATGTTAGCACGGATCGGACGGTAGCGAACTACACGAGGAGTTTCATTCAAAGGCCTGTTTTTGAGCGTTTCGATTCTAAGCTGCACGGTTTCCTTAGGTTGTCAATGCGAACCGTGCTCGATAGTCTGCGGGGATGGTGGGGCGAAACACTTCAAGGAATCAATTTGGTTTATGGGCTCTCGGTTGACATCAGCAAACTAGACTGGACGTCCATGCTTGTTATGAAGAACCCCTTCTTTCCATGATGTATTTCAAGTTAAACCAGCAAAGTGTAGTGGCTGGGAGGATCAAGGACAGGCTACATTTCTGTCGGATCCTTGCTACGACGGCGTAATCAACGTCCGATCCATTTGGTAAGGCTTGCTGGTACCCTAGGATATGCGAAGTTATCCAAACAACCGCGACAGCGAAAAGTACTGACGAAAGTGGACAGCATCGCCGAACATCGGAGATTAAAGAAAACGCCGTAGTCTCTACCCCATATACTCGCCTGCGGGCTATTGTGTCTGAGTGTTGGGCTCTGATGCGATTCAGCAGCTTATCTGGCACGCCCTCAGTTTTAAAGAGGGAACAGCATATCCTGGTGACTAAGTCAAATGTTGCGCGGAAGTAAATAAAGCAAGCGCTGGCTGCTCGAGAAAACTAAGTAGTTAAGACGCGAACTTACTGACCGGAATGCCCGTGGTTCGAACCCAACCTCAGCATCTTGACTACTTGTGTCTAGGCTTGAGCAACCTGATAGTATCTCAGCCCTCGTGCCTCCTTCGGGTGGCATGGTAGCTAGACACCGAAAGGGCGTCACAACCTGGCGATTGGTTGATTGGTTGCTGGATCTTGTAGCGGAACACGGCGCAGCATGAATACTTGGTCAACACAACCTCTGCCAGCAGGGAATCCTCCCCACGATGTAAGCCTCACTCACTTCTCTGAAGCAGCGCAGTAGTAGTATGGCAAAGGTCTTGACTGCGACGTGTATTACGTTGATATCCGGTAGTTCCTGTAAAGCGTTCTGTCACCTTTTTGATTACCGGTAGTCGCACGGAGGCACCCCAATCCACCGGGAACACTACAGCTACCCATGCTGAGCAGAAAAGCTTATGAAGAGGTTCGAAGACTGTCCACAATCAGGCGTTGTAGATTTCTACCAGCATACTATCTTCACCTGAATACTCGGTAGTTTAGTAGCTTAGTTATCTCGGTTAGTTCGTCTTGGCTAAGGACGTCGCAATTGAAAATGTACGGTCCTGAATTGGATAAGATGTTGGAACTAAGATATTTCAAGTCAGCAACTTGTTGTGCTGGATTGTTTCACCCCATATGTTAGGAAACTGGACAGGTGCGTCCAGAAAGGCGGAAAACTTGGTCTTTGACGTAATGATATCCAATTCTACTAGTGCTGCGTAGTGAATTGGATTATTCAGTGTAGGTCACCACCCAACAGGACGATACCATCAGCCTATTCCAAATCAACCATCCATTCTCCATTGGCGATGACTCTCACTGGCCAGCCGAAGTTTAACCCACTGCAGACAAAACCGACTGGACTGTGGCAGTAGACGTTACTAGGTCTACAAGTGTGACTGATTCAAAGTCCTCTCCTGAGTTTGTAAGCTACAAACTTTGTACTAAGCTGCAACCAGTGATTGCCAGGTAAATTCGCTATGTCGAAATGGCTCAGTGGTTACAGCGCGAATTTACCGACCGGAAGATCCGTAGTTCGACCTCGACTTCCCATGCCTAGGTCTGGGCAACCTGGCAGTACCCCAGGCCTCGTGTTTTCTTCGGATGGCATGGCAGCTAGGCACCGAAAGGGTGCTACGGCTGAACGATTTATTTTTCGCTATATCTCGTATATTCGTACACTTCCCCTATTACATGAACGACTATCTACCGCGTAGTTAGAGCCAGTTTCCAACCTTATTGTGTAGCTTATACCTTCGTGGAACAGCTAAAATGTGACTTCACGGTACGAGCTCAAGACTGGGAGCTCAAGAGTGGCCAGTAGCGCAGCCCTGGTGGTTTATTCGATTTGCATAACAGCCACGCACCACAAAGGCGACATCTGAACAACTTACTCTACTTACCAATGAGTCAGTAGTGTTAAACAACAGAAACAGTTGTGCTGTGCAATTCAATTTGAGTTGAAACCGTCGACGACCAAAGCGTCTTACGAGTTAGAGGACGTTCTGAAAACGAAAGGACTGCTCTTAAAACAAAATGTCCGGCTATTCAGTCATCGAATAATCTCGTTAAAAAGCTGATAATCAGGCATCATCCTGGACAGAATGAACACGTGGTTTTGGAGCAGGTCGTATCCCTGACCAAAGAGCATTTATGTGTCGCTCGCTGCTAACGATTCGTCATGGTGGTAAGTGGTTGCTTGCTTGTAACCAGTATTTCCCGAAACCCTGTCAGCAATTAATACCCGCTATAACTTCTGATAACGCGATTCCCGTAGGTGCTGTTAAGGTAGATTGTTCTGAGTGAGGCGGAGCCGTACAGTGGAGAAGAGCAACTGTTTGCTTTGGAAACTTTACGCAAAGGCTGTATATCGTGTGCATAGTATTTCTTGCCGGTCCCTCCAGGTTTCCTTCGAGACGTGGCTATCCTTGGCGGATATAAATTGACTACGCCTCAAACTTCCATAGAGCAGAGGACGATGCCTTCAGTTAGGTTTTTCAACTACCAAACCGTGAACCGAAGTGAAGCGGTTCCCGTTGCCAAAACTCCGTTCAGCAAGGAGAATGAGGGAATAAGATCCATGCGTTCGAAGTGATCACTCAGTGAGTTCACTAATGGCAAACTATCCTATTTGTTTGGCATGGCAGGAGAGACGGCAGTTAGCAACGCAACTTCGTTGACTGGTGGGGACCTTCGTGCTTCGATGACAATTCATGGACTCACCGCATCTAGGTCGTCTTCATCCGATACAAAGCTAGACCAAGAGGGCTCTAAGAGGCAAGCGGTTATCTGGCACACGAAATATATGGTCTAATCGGCGTAACCCGTGTAGCATGACCAGCTGTCCCGTCGATGGAGTTAACTTTCCCGAAAACCATCAGCGTACCCCATAGTCACTGACCCGATGCCCCCATTAGACTTCCGCAATGTTTCGGAGGCACCGATGTTCAAGTACGGTCTTCAAAGGCCGTCTGCACGCAGTAGTTACCTTTGTGACGCATAAGATGACGCAGATTGAACCACAGCATCGTACACTCTACCCATGACAACCAAGATGATGTCACTTCGGCGTTCCAAATGTTGGAGGTTGGCAAACACTGTTCGACCTTTCCAAATCTCTCACCAGTCCACAGATACCTAGGCAACCGTCCAGACAGACGAAATTATCCACCCCATCAATCGGTTCATCTGCAGGCATGAGGTTTGCCTTTGATGTCACCCAGTCTTGCAGCGACGCTTTACACCTATCTTCTAAAGGGTCCAAGCCAAGAAGAGAAACTCAAAGTCTGTGAGCGAACGTCCCGGGAGTACTTCGATCCCAATGTGTTACAGGAAGGTGAAGACTCAAGCAGCAAACTGGTTACGAAGTTGAGGAAGAAGGGCGACAGAAGACATCCCTGCATGAAACCACTAGATTCGGTGAACCTAGGAGAAAATTCGCCGTGGACACGTACACTTACATAGCTTTTATAAGCAACAAGACCGTGTCACAGCTTCAGACGACCAACGAAGTCAAAAGCACCCCTAGGATCGGGAAAAACGGTCATTGTTAGCTGTCGAAGACACAGTTCCAACTATCAGGATCACCATACACCCGGAGTGAAGTGCGAGGAAACTGAGTTTGTCTGGAGCGGCTTGTTCCGGAGACACAACATGCATCGATCGAGAGAGGGGGGGACAATGTTTGAAGCCTTTGAATAATTTGGTTAGATTCCTGCACTGAAGTAGTCGATTAGGTTGGATGAATAGTCGTGGGGGGTTTTGGTATGGTTCCTCTACTGGATTAGGGATTCCTTTATGGCAGTCATCATCATGGACAACAATGTACCCAAAGTAGACACCGGTGCCAAAATACCACACAATCATTGAGGAAGAAGCCCAAGTAGAGAGTGAAAAGGCAGGATTAGTGAGGTGCCGTAAAAGCTTTTATCCGTACGGCAAATGGTGCCTGGGAATTCCGAAAAGAATTCAAATAAACTCACATGATCATCGTTTGAGAACGAAAAATCATCGGCAATATTGACCCAGCAGAGAACACCGAAAGCTATGCTTCCGAAAAACGGTATTTGGAGGTAGACCTCACAGAACCATTGTTTCGACTCTTTCCTGGATGCTGAGTGGTGAGTGGAGCCAGGTAGCACAACAGCGCTAACTCTATCTAAACCCAGTCGTCGTTCAGCTGCAACATCCTTTCGGTGCCTAGCTGCCATGCCGCCCGAAGGAAGCACAAGATCTGGGATACTGCCAGGTTGCCCAAGCCTAAACAGGGTAAATCGAGATGCAGAGGTCGGGTTCGAACCAGGAACCTTCCAGTCAGTAAATTCACGCCTTAACCACTAAGCCATCTCAACCCCTATAGACCCAGTATCAATTATTTCTCAGCGGTACTGTAAACTCAATACCGCCGAGAAATAATTGATGACCAACAGAAAATTGTAAGGGACGTTCACTACCATCATTGCGTTTTGTGTACTGACTGAACACATCATCGGGGCTTGCCTTTAATGAACTGTGCATACCTGCGCATTGAAACCTCCGGCTATTACGGCTGTCCTAGCTCCTCCAGGTGGTCAAGAGGGTAGACAGTTTTCGGCAGGTTTGTTTCAATGAATCGGAGCTACAATTCGCTTGTACATAAATAGCCACGATAAACAAAGAGCGTTCAGTATTTCAACCACTGTGAGTTTTCATCCTACAGTAAAAATAGGATAGCGACGTGCGAATAGCGCACACAGAGCGGTAGATTTCAGTAGTTGCGTGCAACAGCGTGCGTGTCTAACGCGCCTACAGCTGGGATCCACACGAGTGAGGATACAGCGAATAAGATTAGGTAGATGTCAGCATGCAACGGCCTATGCGGCATGAAAGTACTTTCATTTGTGAGGTTCGCGGTTGTATATGGGCGAGATACTGCCAAGACGCCCAAACATAGACAGGACGACGATTAAAGTTCTCTATAGAAATTTTCAGTTCAAGAACCTGACCACAAAGAACCACCGGTTGTTTTTAGATTATGCAAGTAGCCCAAACAAACACCTGTTCTGAACCCCAGCCTGGAGGGTCAGGAGACTTTGTTTGTCAGACATCTATCCGTTGACTAACCTTGTAGGAGACTCTGTGGATGTTGAATAGGTATCCTCCAGTACAGTTCGATGGGTTACTGAGGCATGCAAGCCGTCGCATCACGATTACGTCGCGTCTCGATGAGAGCTGAGCAGCATTTGAAGCCAAATGAACGCTCTGTTCACGATGTAAGCTAGTGCGGAAAAAGCCAGTAGGTGAACAGGAGACAGCCTCAAAGCCATCAGCATGCTCATAATTCTCAAGCCACATGGGTAAAACTGAACAACTGAAGCCCATAATGGATACAAAATGTGGTCTCGCAGTCCGCACCAATTATAAGACTCACTCTACGTATATATATGACTAGCCGGCGCTGGCCATTGTCCATCTTGTCCTGTAAGGCGGTCAGAGAGCGTCGCTTATAGCACTAATTTAGCCTTAACACGCCGAAATGTCCAATTTTAGGGCGGGGCAGTTACATATGTGCATATGTACCACAAAAGTAAATTCAATAAAAAAACGAATGTGCGGTAAAATACAGTAAAATATGGTACGCTGAATGTGAAACAGATAGAAGAGAGTAACAATGCAGACGTACAATCCGACAATTCAAACCAACAGGCTTCAGTGGCAAACCACCTTGGTTTCATCTAGACCTGGGCGGTGGTGACTATTCAGAAACCACGTACAAAACGCAAGCCACCTTTCCGGATAATCGAATCGTGGATACTGCAAATGGATTTCGCCAGAGGGAAGGTACCCCATTTCCTTCAAATATTTCTGAGCGACATGTGGTATGGCACTGCTGAGCAATTCTTCATACTCTCCTCTCTCTGACTTCTCAGATGGCTAAGTAGACTGAGAGTTTAGCTGTCGAGGTGCGATATGTGAATACCTTGGAACCCCGCACGCTCTCCAGTCCTCTTTACTTATCCCGCAGTCTCGGCTCGAACCAGAAAAGCAACGACGTTCAAGGCTTTGAATTGCTGTGTGGATGCACATGCGTTGCATAACGTCAGAGCAGGACAATACTCAAGCGCTAATAGAGAGCCCACTGGCCTCACTCAGCACAAACGGTTGAGATCAGCGGGGGTGCCTCCAGGCCCTGCATTGCTGTAGGAATGGACAAGGCGTCGTAATTGCCCTACCGCACTGCCGCTAACATGCTCACTCGGCATTTCAATCCACTTCCACATGTTCAAAGGCTTCACCCGGTTCTCAACCTTTTGAAGTAAAACACATTCACGATCACCCGAGCTCGAGAAAGCTGTGGTTAAAGCGCCAACTTATGGACCGGAAGGTCCGTGGTTCGATCCAAACCTCAGCATCTCGACTGCTCCTGTCTAGGCTTGAGCAACCTGGCAATATCCCAGCCCTCGTGCTTCCTTCGGGTGGCATAGCAGCTAGGCAACGAAAGGATGGAACAACCGACTGATTGTTTTGCTATGTTGTTGACCAGCCGATCACGTCATGTGATCACAAACGTCGGGAAGGGGTTGTCATGAGTTTCTTTGCTTCAAAGGGTCGTGTATGTGTTCTGATGGACGAAGCGCACGGACTGTGGACCGACAACTGGAGCACGCACCGTACGTCAGGCGGGTGGCGCGCACTAACCGATCGGTTGCGCACATCGATGTGCGCAAATTAAACATCTAGTTGAAATTATGCGGTAGGCCCTCGAAGACTAGTGGAGCACGAAATCCAGAGCGGGACAGTCGGGGAGAAAGGATTCATCCAGTTGGTACGTCAGTTTTGGCCTCAGAAGGAATCAGGTTCAAAGAGCCGGAGTACGAAGCACATATATTGATAGTGCCTCGAACTTGAGGGGATGAGCAAGTTGCTGGTGTTGTGCCGGACTAGGAAAGGTGCCAGATTCTATAGGACTCACAATTAAGTGCAAATAAAAATACGTACATTACGAATATCACTATTACAACTTTTCGATTTTTCATTTTTGTGGCCTATGAGATGTTCATGAAAGGCTCTGTACGATGTTACTAACAAATGTAACTTTACTTTGGCTTATGTGCACTGAAACAGTGTTTTTATGTGTTCGTTCAAGCTGCACTCCGTCTTTGCCTGAGGTGCCACATCTTTCTCATGTAATATTCGGTAACTTACACGGTTTCTACATGCACGTTATGCGAATATTGTCGACACAAATCAGCGATACCAAAGGCGCCACACAGCGACGATGTATAACTATACATTCGAAAATGAGGTATTTATTGCACGGTTGCAGTTTGTATAAGAGGAAACCAGAAATTCTTTGTGAGGTTGTGGTAATAGCATCAGCCGTACATTATTCTCCAACACTTACTTTTGACACGAAATTAATGAGATCTTTGAGATGGTCCATAACCTTTTCATCGCAAAATTTATGCACCACAAGGATGTTAGTCGGTGGTACTTTCCATTCTAAAACAGTTCTGTCACTGGTATTTGTAAATCTGATATGGAAATTGTCATCCTAAACGAACGCTAACTTGTATTTTTTGGGTAGGCCACAGCCCATCATCATGTGGGACACCACCCACACCCAAATCACACGAAGGCCTGAACGGCAGTCTGATTGGTTACGTGACCATGGAAGTCCATTTCATCCAGACTCATGCATTGAAATCAAGTTACAGGCTTTCGTCCAGGCTTCCCTGGTCGGGTGTGTTCTTATGTTCAGCGGCTTCGGTTCACCTGAAGGGTACAATCGAAAAAAGCGTGAAAGACTCCTCTTTAAGCGTTGGATAGCATGACTGCCAGCACGGGGATTCGCATAACAAGGCACCTAAAACAGAGCTGAAGTGGGTTCTAGAAGCAGTGTGGATGACTGTCGGATTAACCTTATACCATGCACTCGATGTCAGAACTTCACTCACTTCTAAAGTACTACCCCCATCCTCCTTCGGCGTATATTCAAAATTTCTCTAAAAGAATGGAACGATGGAGGCTAACTCAGCATAGCAACTTAGCACTTCTCATTAACTTTCCGGGACACCAGGATCGCCTTAAGTTATCGTCATCTATTTGAAACTTGGCTGAATATATTTTGGCGGCATTTCATAGGCATTCAAGCCTCGCAACTGTCGCTCGGGTGGCACCGGTTTCATTTATGGCCCTCACCCGCGTAAGCTCTGTGTTATTTCTACAATATCCCGACCTATTTTGTTGAACGGAACACAAATTTCGCGTTTTAACCGCAAAAGCTGGCTCTTTCTCCACGTCGCTCTTGGATGTAATGGCCTGAGTATTTGGCGGGAAATTTGAAGTAGATGGATTTCATTGCTGAAATTTGTGTGCCTGTGTCGTATGTTGGTAGGGGGCACAAGTACACTTGTCGTATACCCGGTGTAAGATCCGGGCGTTTATGGATCTCATAGGACGATTGCGGCTATTAGACTATACGCAGTTCGTAGCCAGTAGGCAGTAGGAGCAGACAGACGGGGTCAGCAGATGATGTATTGAGGACTGACAGGAACTGGTTCTACAGACAAACGGGTTAGTAAGCATCATGAATAAAGCAAACGTACAGTCAATAATGACGCAATCGGCAGGATTGGAAAATAGCCACTGAAGCAGCAGGGATTTCTAGAAGAAACAACAAGTAAGCACTAAACAATGTACAAACATACATATACGGACAGTCTGTCAGTGTGAGCTGGCTGTATAGAGAGATAACGGCGCAGAAAATCAGTACGTTTGGGAGGTAAGGGACTGTCTTTTGGTTGGTGGCGTGAGGCGCTAGCTTGTGTCACGTGACAATTCAGATTGCGCGGTTTCGCCCGTTTAAAGCAAATCTCGCCAAAGGCTATCTGGCAGGTGCGGTACATGGGTAATACAAAAAATGGACTCGCCTAGGTGTCAGGTTGGTGTAGTGGGCAACTCGTCTGCCTGGTGTTCGGGAGCTCTGGGTTCGATACCCGGTCGATCCGCTTTTCCGTCGGAGTGGACGCTCGAAAATAGGTACAACTGAGACGAACTTGCAAGTACTGACGGACGCGCAACGAAGTATCTACATCAGTTACTGAAGGATAAGCGGACCTTAAGCAGGGGCGAAACGGGGGGCAAACAAGCAGCAAGGAAACAAACGGCATCATAATAAACGGGCGTAAGTCACGCTACTCACGAGTAGTCATAACACGAAGGAAAATTACCGCTGTTCACCGTTGATTCATAGGGGGAATCAACACCCGGTGTAACGATTGCCTATTGGGATGCATCGGGATATGAATAAGTGGTGGTTCCGAAATTGAGCAACATGGAACGCGAGCTCCACAAAGACTTGGTGAAACCCACCCCAAACACAACATAAGACGCCAGTGGAACAAGTAGTTCCGGTGGTTTCAAATAGAACTTGGGGGTGCTCTTTGAGATCGTTATTTTAGATGGACTACTCTTAAACTGTTTACGATGCTCCAAGTCCTGACCGGCTGAATCAGCGTGAATATTTACTTTCGGACATCATGGCGGTTATTGTCGACTTTCTCGTGCAGTCACAACAACCCAGCTTTCTAAAGCTGAGTACGCCATCGTAGCGACACAACTTGAGGTTTCCTGCTTGTTTTCACACGGCCGCGACCAACCATCTCACCCTCCGTAGGTGTTGCTGAGCTGCCCCACCGTTTGACGGTTGCGTTCGAATTTGGTTTGTTCGTCTAGTACCGCAGCGGAAAGCTCACGTCATCGTGATACGCAGCAGCTTCACGCTGCACACCCTTCTGTGGTTCCTTCAGCGTTCTTCTATCTACTCAAACTTGGCGTATCATTCATTACCTTGACGTTTGAAATTCCCAATTTTCCTTCTGTCCCTATCTGTGACCTTCGCTCCACCTTTGTGTTTATTTCGTGCGTAAGAACTGGCGTTTGTTTGTCCCTAACACTTCACTCAATTGAACCTGAGGTCACTCGGCCACCTTGTGGCCGACCTTATGCATGTGTGACTGTCTCACCTGGGAGCCTGTCTATCCATTTGTTTTGTACTTTTATTGTCCAAGCGGACCATTTCTTACGGACGAGTATCTACTGTCGAGGTTTGTATATTTTGTGAACTTATGTCTTACACTAATAGTACCGCATAAAAACCCGGCTCCGACTTTGTTTCGCCTTCCTGGAGGCTCTGGTATTACGTGTCACTCAAAGATACCGTTTGGATGGAACAATACTTGGCAACATACTTTGTCTTGCTCGAGATGAAACTTGGCGACCGTTGAAAACTTCGCGTATGAGACAGGCATCTAGAAATTTGCGTAAAATCAGTGTAGCTTTCAAAGCCTTAAGGAACATCGGGTTAAGCGAGAAGCCGAACTCCAACAAGGTCTGCTAGAGGCACAGAGCAAAAAGAAGCAAGCTAAGATCGAGTTGGAGGCCGAAGATGACCCACCAGACGAAGTCTTGGAACCTGTAGCCTCAACTGACCGGTTAACACAGTACTTGAAACTCTGTCAGATACATGAAAGACCCCTAGGATATGATATTGGTATTAGAAGGTCATCTCCAGGGCCAAAGCCGGTCGTTTTCATCACTCCGGTGACAGCCACTTTGGAACTACCCAAGGTAGAATTAGCATAATTTGAGCACAATCAAAATCATTACTGAAGGTCTATACGCCAGTTTTAGATATATATTGACGGCAAGGTGGAGGACGCCGGTCAGTGGCACTTGTATTTGATCCACTAGCGTCAAAGTGACGCGAAACAACCATTGAAGTTCGTGATGCTCACGCCGAAAGTAGCATACTTCAGGGCTCGGGAGATTCTACGCAATCTTTCTGGTCAGCCTCATATTACTGCTCTCTCCTTTCTTGAAACCCTGTTCCGACTGACACAAGAGACCATTAGAACAACGAATTCTCTGACTGATTTTTGTACAAAAATGGAAAGCTGTGGGATCGCACCAGCGCAGACGCTCTAGATCTCAGGTTTGCACTCGCTTGCCCTTGTAGAGAGGATTGTGCGTTCTCTTCCCTCGCCATTACATCATAAATGGGCTTAGGCGGCAGATAAAATATCGTTGGTGGGTCAGGCAGGATCTATCGTTCACTGATTTGGCTCCATGGTTGCACGAAGTCGGTATGGGCAGCTGGCTCGAGAAGACGTAAGACGCCCTCCTCTGCCGTTGACTTCTATCAACCCGGCTCCTAGACGAGAGTTTCCAAACCAACATAAGGCCAGACGCAAACCGTGATCCAGGGCCCCGCTCACTATGTTCACAACCCCACCAACTTTTCGGCTGCCAGCACTTTCCATCCATAGAAATTCCTGACAGATAGAGGTGCATATGATAGCTTAATGCATGCCTTGTTTGCCTGGGAGACTGCCACATGGCTGGAGGTTACAAGTCAGTTGTTCGATGTGGGCAGTCGGGTTATAGGGGGCGATATCACAGGTTGTTGCATGCACCAATATCCGGTAACAAAGCAGGTGCGACTATACAGATGGAGGGTTTTGTGCTGTAACTCGAGGTTGCCGGCTTTTAGCACGCCTAGGAGTTATTCCTGTTAAGCTTGACACCCCTGCATGAAAGGATAAAACGTATGCATTTTTAGACCCAAGATCCGATATAATGGCAGTAAGGCGGGACCTTCTGGTAAAAAACAAGGTCAGGCTGCTACCCACTTGCATGACCAATGATACACTGGGTGATTCCATGGGATGCACTTCCGAGGCTAATTGTGCCAAGCTTTTATCAGTGGATGAAAGCCAGTCAATGGCTATTGATACAGCCTTCGCCGTAAACAGCATGCCCACGCGAGCTGTCCCATCTATCAAAGGAGCGGCTAGCTCGTGGCCGCACCTTGACGAAGTCACCTTCGATGAACTGACTGAATAAGAGGTAGGAACCTCATTCGGGCGTGACGTACACGAAGCGCGCTAGGTATTTGATCGGCGTTCTGGGGGTAAAAGCAGCCATCTGTCCTTAGGTCCCTGCCTGGTTGGATACTTCTTGGTCCGTTAGGAATTGGGACGAAACAGGAGGCTGTCGGTCATTGTGTAAATGGGTACGGTCCAGGCATCCAGGAGCATTCGCAGTGGCTCTAAAATTTGGACTTCACGGACACTTCAGCATACAGCACTAGTCTCTCCTTCGAGGACCAGAAAGCATTATCGGTATTTAAGACTGGTGTGATGCGGGTTACTTGGTCAGGCTATACCATTTCAAAATGTGGCACAAAAGATCATAGTATATTTGTTGACGACTGCTTAACGTTCATGCCGGACTGTGTAACGGCCGAGCTCTCCGTTAACGAAATAGGTGCTTTGCTCTCAAAGGCGGGTTTCAGCGCGAGGAACTGGTCTTACAATGGTCGCGAGGTCTTGTCAGCCAATGATCTAACCGAACTCACGCCTAGTATGCGAAATATAGCTACGGACCCACTGCCAATGAAGCTTGCTCTAATGGGTGCACTGAGCTGCACATTCCGATGTGCCTGTGATTGACTTATCTTACCAACCAAACCGTCAATGCGCAGAAGCGTTCCTTTCTGTAAGCCTTCACCGTATGTTCCTCTAAGATTCGTTTCTCCGTGATTAATTACCACCAAGCAAGCGTCTGCTACAATCCCTTTGCAAAATTGGACTTGGTTTCGACGACCTGTTACTTGATACCGATCGCACTTGCTGGGTGAATTGATTATCTAGCCCTAGCTACCTCCATGGCTTGCGATTCCCCAGGTGCACAAAGCCTAAGGAGTTTGGTGACATTTCACAAGCCGAACTTCACGTATTCTGCCACGCATCGAAAACTTCATATAGCGTGGCAGCATATCCTTTCTTCACGGCGAACCCTGAGTTTTCTGGCTGTTCGCTTGTCTTCTTGAAGATGCCGTTGGCCCTTCTTAAGATCGTTTCAATACCAAGGTTAGAGTTGACAGCTGTGTGCGTGGCAGTAAAAGTAGCAGATCTAATTGGAGCAAGTAAAAAGGGCTACTTTCAGCGTACTGTGTTTTGAACAGATTCCACGATAGTTCTCTACTATGTCCATTACATACCCTCTAGAATTTGTACCTTTGTTGCAAATCGACTAACAATTATTATTGGTGTCGTAACCTACCCAGTGGAGACACGTAAAGTAGAAGAACAATCCAACCGACGTTGCCTCTCCAAAGACATACAACCTCAGTCCGCTGCGTGGATGGTTAACTGAACCAAGATTTTCACTTGAACTAGGGAGTAACTGGCCACCACAACCTCTGAACTAGAGAGTACCTGGCCACCAAAACCTCGACTGACGCAGCCCGAATGGATCGAATCGAAAGCCTTGTAGCACATGGTAACCAACTCCAGCGAAATGATGGCATGAGCCTGTTAATAACTCGGTTTTCCCGTTGTGTGAAGCTACAGAAGTTTGTAGCTTGGTCACTGTGTTACAACTAATATCTATGGATTAAAGCAGGCAGGGTGAGGAAAGAGACTCTACCCTCTGGTGAAGATGTGCCAAGTGGAAAATGCCCCCTAGCGGTAGTAGATCGTTGTAAGGCGAGCTCAGATGGCTAAATAACAACCCTGCATGTTAGAACGGTGGGCGGTGTTCTCAAGGGGGATATTGGAATGGTATGTTTACTGAGAAGACGAGACTGTACTTGTACTCCAATGAAGCCAGTACTTGTGGCAGGAGCGGACTCGGACCATTCAAGTCGGTGGCTGATGAGGTACCCTGGAATGGAGCTGAATTCGTGTGACGTCGTGTAGCCGCAGCATACAAGTCATACGGTTACTGAACACCCTTCGACAGCACGCAACCGGTTTTGCTTTCTCATGGGTAATCAGGTGGACGCAGTCCCTGGCTACCGGCCAAACTTTCATTCCACTTGGGCCAAATTTGGGCGAAATTAGACAAAAACAGTCATTTGGATTCCCGACGCGGTACGCTTGCAATCGTTTTCGCCTCAAGCGAATTGGTGAAACATTTTTTCACTGTTCAATCTATTTACAGAGTTCACGAGTATCATTTGTTGAATTTTTTCACTCTAACATAACGTTTACGTGATAACATCTGTTATTTCGAACGCAGTTCCTGTTTTGCAACCATTCTCAATGGTGAGGCAAATCAATACAAGATACGCACTGTAACGGTTGTCCAATCTAAAAAATGCATCCGCGTCCACTGTCTCCCTCGCACTTCGTTCTGTTCCAAACCCCACAACATGCATCACATCGTAACACTGAATACGACCTTTGTGAACAACAGGTCAACTCCGGTTGCGTGAACCTTTAAAGGACGACATGGCATTTCACATTGTTCTCACGTTCCACTCGATGCAACGACATATAGAAGAACGGAACACGGCCAGATACATATACACACGTCGGAGCGCAGCGCACCTCAACAGCACGCCACGTCGGTCTTTGGATCCAGCGTCAGGGAACATCAGGCCACGGAACAAGGAACAAGTGTGGGCGATAAAATTGCTAAGAGAATACTTCCTACATCCGGCCTCTCTCGCCGAACAATCTCCCCGAGGACTTTATGAACTGATAAGTCTCCCCAGTTTGGCGTTCTTCATTTTTACACTGTACTTCTAGTCACAGGGTGCACCTAATATCTTAATCTGTGTAAACGCAATACTTAACTTTTATTAGTGTTTCTCACTTTTAATATTCGAGCTCAACATCCTAGTACTAGAGCACTAACAAAATTGGTGAGCCCGACGTAACCGAACTCACTTAAGCCATGACATTTTTTTCGTTTTGACCTGCACATCCCTATATTTCTATTCATGTCCGACGCACCCATGGCTCAGTCATCAAGCACCTTTTTACCTCAGCCCAATATCAACGCCGCTTCTGCTCACCTTCCTCTATTCTGGCACCATGACCCGTGCATCTGGTTTACTCAAGTGCAAGCTCAAGTCGCCTTTAGAGGAATCACCCAAGAGCACACTGTGTTATCATGTTTAATCCGTTCTGCCTCCTGAACTATCGGCAGGTTTATGAGATATCCTTATGGCACCGGACAGCTCAACCATTTACACAGCTTAAAATACGTTAATCACGCGAACGGCATTATCCGAACATAAGCTCTTAGAACAACTGACACGCGGTGAAACACTAGATGGCTGTACAACGTCTCAATTTTTACGCTGCCTTTACAGCATTTTGGGTTATAGAAAAATCGATGACGCGTTGTTCAAACAGCTCTTCCTCAAGCGTTTGCCAACACATGTGCAGTCAATTATCGCTCCTGATACAGATAACGTTCCGTTGACACAACTGGCAAGTATCGGTGACAAAATACTCGAAACATCAATTCTCTTACTCGTCTAGCACAGTTTCCTCAATCAACGCTCGTCTTGATGAACTCGCTAATCATATAGCTGCTTTTCGTTTTGATCGTTTTCAGCGTCGTCGAACCACGCCTCAGCCGGCACAAAAGCGCCATCGTTCTGTTTCCTCTAACCGTTTTCGGGAGTACTGCTGGTACCATACCCAATTCGGCCGAGCCGCTCGAAAACGCACAGCACCGTGTCCATTTCGGGTACTATCATCGGCAGTTAAATCTCATACGGGAGACCAACAGGCCGGACAGTAGAAGCGAGCAGTGTCCCAGGCCTAGATTACAACATTCGCCGTCTCCTCTTAGATAGGAATTCTGGTCTACGTTTTTTAGTCGACACCGGCGAGTATATTAGTGTCATCCCCGTGACCGCTACCGACTCCAAACTGACACCTTCCACGCTTACATTGCCAGCTGCTAATGGCACAAGCATTAAGACATACGGACAACGAGTGCTAGACCACAACCTCGGTCTACGTAGAGAATTTAGGTGGGTTTTCATTATTGCAGACGTTCATCAACCTATTCTTGGGGCAGAGTTTCTGACTCATCATAATTTACTAGTAGACGTAAAACGTCAAAGTCTACTCGACGCCACCACTCAATTAGCAGTCAGAGGAAAGCCTACAAGTACGCCGAACATTTGCCCCATAACATTATCACTGCACGGTCCTTCCCATTACCATGACTTACTCCGCGAGTTTCCGGGGCTCTTAAGGCCGAATTTTCATCAGACAGAACCGACACACTCCGTGTTCCATCACATTGACACTCGTGGAGCTCCCATTTACTCACGTCATAGGCGTCTTAATCCGGAAAAACTGAAAATTGCTAAAGAAGAATTCCAACACATGCTCAAGTTAGGAATCATTCGGCCGTCCAAAAGCGTATGGGCTTCGCCACTTCACATGCTCCCAAAGAAAACCACAACAGATTGGGGAACTTGGGGCGATCATCGAGCACTAAACAACACCACTATCCCAGACCGTTACCCCATTCAACATCTTCATGATTTTTTGCCGCTTTGCACGGACGCGCCATTTTTTCTCACACCGACTTTCTCCGTGCTTATCATCATATCCCCATACATCCCGAAGATGTTCATAAAACGGCTATCATCACACATTTCGGGTTGTTTGAATTTCTGCACATGTCCTTCGGCCTGCGTAACGCAGCACAAACATTTCAACGTTTTATCGATCAGGTGCTAAATGGACTGCCATTTGTTTTTGCTTATCTCGACGATATTTTGGTTGCTATCCCCACACCTGAACAGCATTTAGAACATTTGCGTACCTTGTTTACTCGTTTATCTGAACATGGCGTAGTAAATAATGCTCAGAAATGTGTTGTTGCATCTTCTTCATTGACTCTTCTCGGACACACCGTTGACCGAACCGGAATTTTACCGGTCATTCACAAACTGGATGCCATTTGCAATTTTCCTCTCCCTACCTCTGTTAAACAAGTTTAACGATTTTGGGGAATGAATAATCTTTATCGCCGTTTTATTCCGGGCGCCGCGAAACTTTTGGCACCTTTTACTGGCCTATTATCTGGCAATTTATCTTCTACGCAGCTGAATATTGATGGCTCTGTTAAGCGAGCTTTCGAACAAGTTAAAGCTTTACTGATTGATTCTTTAAAGTTATTTCATCTACAACCTGACGCCTATTTATCGCTTTCTATCGATGCATCAAACATCGCCATAGGCGCAGTCCTGCAACAGTTGTTTCGTGATGAAATAAAACCACTTGACTGTTTCCCAAAAAACTCTCGCCGACAGGAACTCGCTACAGCACCTTCGGTCGAGAGTTACTCGCCATTTATTCTTCAATTCGGCATTTTCGCCATTTTCTTGAAGGCAGACAATTTTGTGTCTTCACAGATCATAAGCCATTAACGTTTGCACTACAGGCAAAGACCGGCAGATATTCTCCTCTCGAAATACATCACCTAGACTATGTTTCGCAGTTCACGAAAGACATTCGTCGTAACTCGGGCATCTCAATATGGTGGCAGACACGTTATCTCGTCTGGCAGTTGACTCTCTCCACTCGAAGCCCAAAACTGATCTGGAACGAATGGTTCATCTACAAAGGGATGAACCCCTCAAAAACTAAATCCTGTTCGCTCGTGATTCAACAGTTGCCTCTTCAAGCTGCACCTGGAACAATTAATTGCGAAGTTTCTACCCCTATTTCCCGACCTTTGGTGCCTTCCTCCATGCGACGAACTGTTTTTGATGCCTTACATAATGTTTCACACCCTGGCATCCGTGCCACTGTCAAACTTAGCCCAGCGTTTCGTATGGCTGAATATGAACCGTGACATTCGTCAGGGAGCGAAAACTTGTCCGGCCTGTCAACGTTCAATAACCATCCGGCATACTCACGCACCCATCGGCACTTTCTCTCAACCAGACTGCCGATTCGACCATATTCACTTGGACATTGTTGGCCCACTTCCTCCATCCAACGGCAATTCTTATCTTACTTGCGTCGATAGGTTTACAAGATAGCCTGAAGCCATTCCAATTCCCGATATCTCTGCGACAACGATTGCCCATGCTTTTGTCACCAGTTTGATTTCTATATTTGGTGTTTCCTCATATATTACAACAGATCTTGGTTCTCAGTTCGAATGTCAACTCTTCCGGCAACCAACTGAACTTCTAGGTTGCAAACGTATCCGCACCACCGCGTATCATCCACAAGCTAATGGTTTAGTCGAACGTTTTTACAGACATTTAAAAACGCCATTAAAGCTCATCAGCAACATAACAACTGGAGTGACCAGGTCACCCTTATACTGCTACACTTACGCACTACTTTTCGTTCCACGCTACAATGCACACCAGCCGAGTCAGACTTTGGTACATTATTGCGAATCCCAGGACAGTTTTTTTCTTCAGAAACTGGTTTTATCTGTGATACAATGACATACATCACTCGATTAAAAACGCATATGTCGAGTCTACATTATCGTTCTCCACCACCAATTAACAAACCTTCCTATGTTTCTCCTGATCTCTCCAATTGTGCGCACGTTTTCATCCGCTGCGACCGCGTCAAACACCCGGCACAACCTCCTTATGAGGGTCCATTCACTGTTATAGGCTGTCACACCAAATACTTCACCATTCGGTTACGTGATAAAACGGATACCGTTAGTATTGATCGCCTGAAACCGGCTTATACCGATTGTATTAATCCACCCTCAAACGAAACAGATCTACCGAACTCCAAGCTCAAACCCGACTCACCAGAATCAACACCTACCTCGTCATGAGCCCAAAGCACTCCGACTGCTAGCACACGCACTACACGTTCCGGCCGCATGTCCGCTTGCCCGATCGATTTGTCGCAGGATGACATCTCACATACATACAAAGACTATATTTTATCCCTCTCCAAAGGGGGGAGTATTTGTACCAGTTGCCCAATCTAATTAGTGCATCCGCGTTCACTGTCTCCCTCGTGCTTCGTTCTGTTCCAAACCCCACAACATGCATCACATCGTAACACTGAATACGACCTTTGTGAACAACAGGTCAACTCCGGTTGCGTGAACCTTTAAAGGACGACATGGCATTTCACATTGTTCTCACGTTCCACTCGATGCAACGACATATAGAAGAACGGAACACGGCCAGATACATATACACACGTCGGAGCGCAGCGCACCTCAACAGCACGCCGCGTCGGTCTTTGGATCCAGCGTCAGGGAACATCAGGCCACGGAACAAGGAACAAGTGTGGGCGATAAAATTGCTAAGAGAATACTTCCTACATCCGGCCTCTCTCGCCGAACAATCTCCCCGAGGACTTTATGAACTGATAAGTCTCCCCAGTTTGGCGTTCTTCATTTTTACATTGTACTTCTAGTCATAGGGTGCACCTAATATCTTAATCTGTGTAAACGCAATACCTAACTTTTATTAGTGTTTCTCACTTTTAATATTCGAGCTCAACATCCTAGTACTAGAGCACTAACAAAATTGGTGAGCCCGACGTAACCGAACTCACTTAAGCCATGACATTTTTTTCGTTTTGACCTGCACATCCCTATATTTCTATTCATGTCCGACGCACCCATGGCTCAGTCATCAAGCACCTTTTTACCTCAGCCCAATATCAACGCCGCTTCTGCTCACCTTCCTCTATTCTGGCACCATGACCCGTGCATCTGGTTTACTCAAGTGCAAGCTCAAGTCGCCTTTAGAGGAATCACCCAAGAGCACACTGTGTTATCATGTTTAATCCGTTCTGCCTCCTGAACTATCGGCAGGTTTATGAGATATCCTTATGGCACCGGACAGCTCAACCATTTACACAGCTTAAAATACGTTAATCACGCGAACGGCATTATCCGAACATAAGC
>SJOL01001445.1:102421-121317 GCA_004794785.1 Opisthorchis felineus | reverse complement strand
GATGTCGCCAGTGTATACGGAGTAACTTATTGCATCGGATATTTCCGTCTACCGTCCACAGTTAATCCAGTCGGTTCTAGTGAATCTGAGAAAGACGAAAACTAGTCACTCATGTTCAAAAACAACACGAGATTTTGAGCAACAGTACAGCAAGGTCTCTCGTTTATTCCTATCGGAGAAAATTTCGGAAACACAGCGGCTTGACAGAAGGGTTGTATGAGTACCGAAACCATCTTGATGTAGGGTACTTCCACGTCAATTCAGGTGAATAATACGCTATCAAACAGCTCTTTACACCCATAGATGGATGTGTGAATATTTATATTGAGCTACTTCTATGTGATAGAATATGTACAACAAAACACCTTTGACGACTTAGTCGTGTTCTCTTATGTGTGGGTAAAGTTCTAACCCACGGATAACGTTTCAGTGAAAACTCCACAACTAAATATGGGACATGTTGGAAACTTCGGGAATGATGGGCCCTTTTTTCACCAACTGTTGACTTTGACAGAATGAGGGGATTTAGTAATTGTCGATAAAGATTTCGTCCTGTCAGTGAAACCGATCTATGCTGAAAAGCACTGTACAGGTGTTTCATCTTCACTGGGAATCATCAGCCGTGCGAATCTCACGAAACTCAGAGCGACTCTCCAGTAAGTGGTTAAAACTCAACAGTTGTGTGATTAGCTTTCAGTTAGACAGGACATAGCGGTACCCAGTCTTCAATCACAGAAACCACATCACGTGGTCACGTGCTCACTGCAGAGGCTAAGCACCCCGCTGTTCAACCGCTCGTGGCTGAATGGTTCAGTGTCAAACCGAAAGGTCGCCGGTTTGAAGCTCTGGAATTTCGTGAAGTGTGCAGTGATGTAGATTTCCGACAAGGAAGAAACATTCGTACAGTGTTCCTCAGCTCTTCAGCAGACTGGCTCTTCAGACTGGCTTCACCGACTGGACGAAATCTCAATTAAGGTAGAACAACCTGGCTGATAGTAAATAGTCAGACCATTTGCCCTATCAGAGTACCTGATAATTAACGAATAATTAGTTTGCAATTTTGGTGAATGCTTGTAGTACAGTCGCACCCGGACGGATCCCGGAAGTCTGAGCCAGGTGCAGACTTCTGTCTTCCGATGTTGGAAGACATTCTTTACGTGGCTGAGATGCTACGGTTCCGGACATATCCACCACTGCACCAGCCCGAGGGGTTAAGAGGCTGAAGTAATCAGTTCTCTTTCAGGCATACCGGAGAATCTGCAGGAGACTTGGAGGGGGAAAGAAGTTAGTTCTACGTGGGAATACAGTTCGGAGCTTGCACATTTTAAGAGTAGAATAATATAGTAACCACAGTAGAAAACACACTTTTCTAACACAGTCCTCTCCTTGCCTTTCTTTTTGTTGGTCATCAGAATAAAACACCTTATAGAAGAGATTAGTTTTGGTCAGTCGGTCAGTCGCTTATGTATATTACGTAGACGAATGGAAAATTTCGTAGCTTAGATTTTGTAACTTCCCTTGAAGAGGAGATATATCCTTCCTTAGGTGCGTTTATCACCAAATGCTTAATGAGTTCAAAAGTGTGACCCCCTGCATACCAGTTGAACACCGCCACTCGCTTAAGGTCGGCCGATCAGTAATGTGGCTAACTTCAAAGTGCTTCCACAAACTGAAAACTACAAGTCAATAAAAGAGGTTGATAGTGTCACTTGAGGTGTTGGGAAATCAGCTGCTCAGGACCAAGTCACGTGAATTGAGTGTATGCCGTTTAAAGGTAACCACCACTCAATCCTACATAATTTACTGCTTATTAACCATTTGCAGCTGCAAACTAATGTGTTCAACCAACATCCAGAAGGTTGAGAGTGAAACCCACAAACACAAAATTCCCCCTTCAGTTTGTCAGCCAACATTCTACTTAGCGGACGCATGGTGCTCAAAACGCTTGGTCACACTGAAATCATCTCTGGCCCAAGTTGTCTGAATTCGATTGTGAACAAGAGATACACACACGAACCCTGAAGAGTCCTTTAATTTTAAAGAATAATTCTAATCAACTCCACATTTTGGTTCACCCTGAGCGTCATTGTAGCACAGTTCTGGGGCAAGATACTCCCAAAACATCGCATGCACCGTTTTAAAAAGATGTTTCTCATGTGAAGAGTGACAAAAAGCAAACAAATACTTTTAAAATAACGTATAATAATGACCAAATACACTCATTTGCAACCAAATTTGGTTTTTCGAGAGACTCACCTGAAACCCAGCTGAATCTCTCGTTTGTGATGTTTCCAGGCAACTGAATGTGCTGCACCAGGCCGCCTCATGTTTCAGTTGGTACGATATTCGAGATATCGCGATACATGTATATACGTAACGCACTACTCAATGAGTGTATTTCGCTAATTCCGTGCAATTTAGATTCAAGTAGAACATAAGGTTGACGGAAAATTGGGGACTGCGCCTACCTGATGAGCCCCAAGAAGGGCGAAACCGGCCGTGGGCTGTCGAAGAATTTTCAGCAACCTTATGAGTAGTATAATAATAACTGTTCAGCTGTAACACCCCAAGCTGCCGTGCCAGTAGAAGAATGCACGAGGGCTGAAATACTGCCACATTGCCCAAGCCTAGACAAGAGCAGTTAAGATGCTGAGATTGGGTTCGAACCTCGGACTTTACGGCCGGTAGGTTTGCGCCCTAACCACTGGGCTATCTCGAACTAAATATATTATCAAGAGGCTCAAGGAACTTATTAGATGAGTATCGAACAAGTACACTTTATCCGCATGCATGTTCGAACGTTTGGAGCGATCCAGTGAACAGAGTTCACACACCGAATGGCACAAACCGGTGAACACTGCTCGACCTTGAAAATTTCTCCAGAAAGTAGGCGTGGTTTTTTGCATCGCATTTTCTGGAGACTACTATCCTGTGTTGTTCGAATACATTAAAACCACGCAAAATGCGACCAAAAAATTAAAGAGTTTTTTCACAATAAACTCGAACTTCACGTATTCTCTTGAGGGGTGAGAAAGAACGGTGCGGTCGCCTACTAACTGTAGATGCATACTTTCCAACAATCTACCGTTTTCAATTTCACATGTATCTTCTGTACCGGTCGTGTTCTGAAAATTACCGAGATGGTTGTAAGTATTTCGGTGCCAGTAGCGGAAAATGTCCAAGTTGACCTGGTTAACTTGGGCAGATCAACTTTCCTGGTTTGACTTTCAACCAGTTCACAAACTATATCGTCGTGTTTCTGCAGGAACCGGGAGTGATTGTCGCCAAACGTACAAGATGCGCCGTCAGATATCCACAATAAGATGGAACTCTTGAATTGGCAAGCTGTATACGCGTACTCTCGATGCTAGGGCAATTTATGTTATCACCTCGGAAATGGTGTAGCCCGTTTGCTACGAAAGCTGTCATGTAGGAAGACATGTAACCATCAAATGAGATAGAAACCCAACAATTTAGTGAATCGATAGCCACTTTCCGATGCGTATGGCTCAATCAACACACTACTTAGCAAGTCTACCTAACTCACTGATGAGAAAGAATCCTGTAGCAACTGTTTCTTATCTTAAGCCATTCCAAGGTGAGTTGCGTTGGTTGTGGATCAGAGTTAATTCCAATGAGTACACCTGTATAGTCCAGGTGATACGAATATACAGAAATGGTGGTCTAGAGTTGATATCTAATTATGCTGGAAGGTACGCCTCAGTTCAGACGTGTTCACTGAAAAAGCCAGCTTTCTGTTCATTGCTTAATATTTAACTCCTTAGAAAACCTATGGGTTTTCAAGGTAGCCGATATCAGACTGATTCTTCAGGGACCCAAACAACCGAAGCGTCCAGTACATTTGTAAATTGAAGTGTTTTAGACCTCAAATGTAATTGTTCTACAATTTGCACCGGTGGAAACCTACAGAAACGGATATATCTGTCTTACCTTCGCCGCCTGCTTTGAACGGTATGGGTGGTAACTCATCCTTCCCAGAGGCTTTGAGGCTCTCGGAGGATATTTTGATGACCGGATGGAAGGACAAACCTAGATCAAATATTGCATTCAGTAAGTGAGGTCAGGAGAGAATGAAATGGGTTAATGTTGAGAGAGGTATTCGAGGTATCGCTTCGGCAGTTTGACATGTCTCTGATAATGGGTGAATTTATCACGGATATTGTAGGACTTCTCAATAAGGAGCATTCAGCAGGAGGGCAAAATGTTTCGCATATTCTAGGATTTTGCGGACATCCAGCGCGATACTCAGTAGCATTCAATAAAAAAGTGTGATTGTACGAGAAATGAATTTATTCGTAAACATTTATCCACAAACGTTTGCTTTTTGAGAACTTACAAGCCTTAAATCAATACTATGCTACTGTCGCATTATGTTCGGTGCCTGGTCCATGTCATTTAGACATACTCCTTTCGAATTCCTAACAGCCTTGCTGGGTTGTAGAAGCACTCGTTTGAGTAATTCTCTTCGTATAAGGCTTGTGTCGCTCACAGAATTAGATTGATTTAACCCATACTGCGCGCATCACCAGGTTGGAGATCAAGCTTAGACGAGCAAAGTGGTTCTTCTTAGTAAATTACTGTGTCCGCCAATACTTCATCGTATACAACAATTGATCGCATTGTACTGGCAACCTGCATACAAGTTTCCTATCGAACTCAGTAATCAAGGGATATCCATCCCAAAACCAGCCAAGAGACACCCCGGTGTCCCATTAGAAAAATGTTGCAACGATATGTCCCCAATTCTGATGAAACATGTATCGACGAGCCTGTGGGAATTCTTCTAACTGATGGGTCCAACTGTGGTTTCGTTCATCTGATTCATTATCATCATCATCATTGACAGCAATACACCGGTAATACATATTGCCATACAACCATGAAGGAAGAAGGCCTTGGTAAAGAATGGGAAGAAAAGGGGATGGTAGGGGCTTGGTGCGAAGAAGCCTCAACTCCTTAAGGAAAACGATCGAGGATAAGGTACCTACACCTTTCGACAGTATCGAAAGAAACACACACCTAAGCGTCATGTCGGAGTAACGCGCCATCAGCGGGGGCAATCCGGCGTCATTTGCTAAACTCACTCGATAATAGTCCAGCGCTCATCGACAGGGGAGCTTTAGCCAAGCAGTCCGGCTATGAAATCACAACATGAGCACCACTGAGATCGGTTGCGTGTCATGTCCTGTAAGGTTTCAAACCTCCTTCAAGCAGAATCACGAAGGCTCCAAAAAGGAAAGTTTGACAGTAGCTGCTTTCATTTCACGTTGCGATCTTACGCCACGTCCTACAGGAACCTTTCGCCAACAGTCACCCGGAACAGAAAAACCTCCTTCTTCGGTAGACGGTGGTTGGGCACACGTAACACTTGCTGCAAACTGTTCAGATGCTTATGCTGAAACACAACTGAAAAAAACAAGGTTAAATTGAAAACTGTCGTCCTTGGGCACCAAGGCATGCTAGATTTGGGAAAGAACGCTGCAGTCCAAGTTGTGAGGTTGATGGCTAAATTGCAAACTGTGTTACCAGTCGGTGTTGGAACACTAATAAGGACAACTCATTCACCACCGTGCGCCTTCTCTCTGGCTCGTACATCTCGCCGAATTAGACCACCGTTTTCCAAGCATTTAGCGTGCTTCTGTCCAACTCCCAATAAGGCAGCTTAGTTGTTAGGAGAATTAGAACAGATCTTTGATGGGTGTATGCTGCATGTTATTCCACCGGTCTCTTTCCAGCTCAGTGCAGTGCCATCGTGGTGGCTGTCAGGTGTTCAGCACCGCATTCAACCTAGAGTGAACATGTTGAAAGTACTCCACGACTACAACCTGCATTAACTGATACATGCGATCTCTCATTCATCAAGCGGAGTGCTGTTCGAAGGAAGAGGTTACAACCAGTGGGCGCCCTGAAGTGACACCGCGTTTTCTTGAAAACAGTCGCAGACTTTTTCATAAACATGCCACCGACAATCGATTGCCAGGTGACCACTACTTTCTGGATAGTGCCCTTCAGATTTCTATGCTTGGTTGAGATACTACTTTGTCAAAGTAGTCAGTCATTCTCGTAGACGTTTAGACGACTGTCACCAGTGTGAACTCCTGCTGCTTCATAACTGTGCCAAAACTTTTCATTGGTTTCAGTGGCTTACAAACTGTCCTTAACCGGCAATTCAGTCAGTCCCCAGGCCAAAATAATGGGTACATCACTTTGATGCACAGTATGCGTACACATTACAAAGGTCCACAAAATCGATGGCTCGGAAGGTGCCATTTACAGGTATTCATCCAAGGATCGCTCATTCATCAAATGACCAGGTCCTGAAGCTACCGCGTCGCCGAGAAACAAAAGATTTCTGAGGTCGGACACTGAGATTTTAGGGGAGCTTCCCTGGAATTCTGCTGGCGAAACTTGAGCAATTGATGTACAAACTCACCCGGTGCATCAAGTAAAATGGAGCACTTTAAGTTTAACGAAGTTGGGCAGGTTGCGTTTTAATTATCGCATTTTTGGTGACGGAACAATTTCAAGTGGCCATTCAGCAAAGAGAATGGTTTACCCGAGAGACTTTCTGAATGACAGCTTTTTGTCTAAATCAGGAGGGATGCGCGTAACAGCCAGCTACTGAAAGTCAGCTCCAAGGCTATTTAGGTATAAATCAGCCTTTCAGGTTGCCCATTGTGCTTTCGAACAAACGCGATTCAGTGAGAAGGATTTTGTCCACTCACTAGACGAGTGCCTGAAGGCACTTATGAACCAAAACCATGGCCGAATTTCCGGCCAAGGCACCTCTGTCTTGAAAAACCAGGTAATGTGGCATCCTCCGCAGAGACTACGTGAGAAGGAGTTATCTCATGAGAACCTCCCAAGGGAGTGGAAGTGTTACGCTGGCTCCCACTTTCCAGCACTCCAACACACCTGAAGATATTCTGTTCTGTAATGACAACCTACTTTCACTAACCAACCCGAGTGTTCCTTCATAGTCGTGCATTTAGGTAGCCTATCGACTAACCATCACCCGGTTGTGCAGCAGTTTTGGTGTTGTATGGACACGATCTTTCAAAAGCCCAATGCATGAAATCAACTGGAACAGTTTCTCTTCAGTGAGTTCATGTAGTGTACTCATTGGGAATCAAAGAGAAGGGCTCAGAGGGGACTGAAACAACCGAGTCGTTTGTTATGGCACTGACGTCCAACCTCTATCTATCGAATGCGCTTAGTGGTTTTATTCGTCTCATTTTAACACCCCACAAGCTGCTTTTTTACGGTGCCATTTGCGCCTACATTGAGAACATCGTGCAGACTACATTAGCTGAACTTTGGACTGCCTATTTAGAACGATGCATAAACTGGCAGACTAGGTGGTTAAAGCGATGAAGACATGAGTGTCGGAGCTTCAAAGAAATGCCTCGAAGAATATCACAAACGAGAGTATCAGCTGGGGTTCAGATGAGTCGCTCTTAAAACCAAATCGCTGTGCAATTGTATTTTACGAATTCCGTCCAATTTTTGGTTCACGTAGGACATAAGGTTAACGGAAACTGGGGGACTCTGTCTATCCGATGGGCCTGAAGCACAAGGGCAGAACCAGCCGTTACAGTCGAAGAGATTTATCAATCACGTGAGAGTTTCCTTCATTGCTCGCCAATGCTTCAGCTGGCATCGAATTCCGTGCTCTTCAAGCTAGGTGAGATGCACTACTATAGACGTACCCATTCACTTCAATACACCACAACACCGTTGACGTTCCCTCGATTAGACGTACGCAGCCTAAGTTTAGTCGAGATTTCGTCCTATAAGTGAAGTCAACGATTACAGAAGCTCTGTACAATTGTTCCTCCCTCATTGAGAATTATCAGCATTGTATAGCTCAGGAAACCCCAGGGCCATCCCCCCGCCATTCCACGGCTAGATGTTGAAGACTAAAATTAATTGCCTGGCTCGAGGAACAAAACAGTGGCCATCTATGTAGCTCTAGATATTAACCCGTTCCTCAGAACCAAAGATTCCCTTAAGCCAAATTTAGCTTTCAGGAACATTTTACGTTATTCAGACACCTGACAAATTTTTCTTCACTCGTTTGTAGTTTAGGAACAGTTTGCTGATAGACTTCTAGCGCACAAAGTATATTTATTCACGTGTCGACAAAATGAAATACTGTCATGAAATTGCATCTTAAAGCTTCCCCATAAAGCTTAAATTTCAACAAGTCAGAAGTGAAAACCATTAGGCTTTATGTTTTAAACTGTTTGATGGTCCTTTGGAATGACTGAAACGAAAGTTATATGTAGAATTTTGAAGTTTCAAAGCACCAAAACTCTCCCAAAATGGACTACGCAAAAAAGACACCTCTGTAAACATCAGTCATCAGAGGTATCGTAAACTTTGCAAATCATTTCACAACCTCAAGTTTTCTAAGAGTACGACGGTCAGTCTTCCCTCGTGTGCTCATGGTTCAGCTCTGCGAGAAAAGTTTGCTGACGTCTGATTTATTCGTCCTTCCAGTGACGTCATGTGTGCTACGCTTCTACAGCAGCTCCTATCTAAAAAGGGATGTAGTTAAGGAGAGTCTGCGACTGAATTGGGCAAAACACCGCACAGATCTTCCTTCGCTTACCGCCCAATTCCCGAGTGCGTGCCAACAGATCAGGGAGGTCTGATTCCACGCGTTTTCAGCAGTTCTGTGCTGTCATAGAACTATACTTGCTGGACATTAGGCTTCCTACTTAACTACAGAACTATCCCTCTGGTGATCAATACTCTTTTGTTCACTCATGGTAGACCCCGACAGTAATAATGATGATGATAATCGTTCAGCTGTAACACCCCTAGCTGCTATGACACCCGAAGGAAGCACGAGGACCAAGATACTGTCAGGTTGCCCGAGCCTAGACAGAAGCAGTCGAGAAGCACAGATTGGCTTCGAACCATGGACCTTCCGGCCAGTAAATTCCCACCATATCCACTCAGCCATCTTAAGCTCGTGGGGTACGACGAGACCTTTACGAATACGATATATCCTACTAAAGAGACAGTAAGTCAGCATAATCTGTCTATTTTTGTGGCGTGTGTGCGATAAGACAAACCGTTACTTGTCTGTGGTCAGAACCCCACTTTTCAAATCAGTAGGCTGGTGAATAGGCTGGGCAAGAGAGCTGTTTCATTCCCATTTCCGGACGATCTTCAACGTGTAAGCTTGTATTCTGTAACGGCTAAAATTCTTATTTCTTCCGAATCTTTAGGTAGCGGGAATGTCTGAAAACTTTGGACAACCGAGTTTGAAACTAAAGGGAAGGGACTACAGGGTGTGAATGTCTCGGTGGCATCTGTTCAGATTTGTTATCCGTTGACAGTAATTGATCCCCACTGTCTAATGATGATTGTTTTTCCCGTGAGTCTTCAATCGCCTCAGTCGCTTGTCTCAACAAAAGTGCAGACTTACTGTCACTTCAACACTTGGCAGTCTATCACACTGATTGAAATTCCAGTCGCATTTGCGAACGGTGTTTCCGCTGGTCGCACACCTTGTTAAGCTCAACGGGTAGTACACAAATCTCGTGCTAATTTACGAAGAAAAAAGCACTGATGTGGAACATTGTATTGGGAAATGTCTTCAGTTTGAAATGTCTGATCTTGAGCCCATCTAAACGAATGACATCATCATCAACACTCTGTGTAATAGTTGAAGTGCAGAATTTTGCCCACTGCTGGTAAAACTATTTTCGAATGTATAGAATTTCAGTTTTTCAATCACATAAAATGACGTGTGTATACTAGGCGAAAGCTAAAATTTCGACTGCGGAAAGAAATACTTTACTACTAATGTTTATGAGCCCTGATCACACGCCGGATGTGGATTGAAGGTCGTTTCGATTGACGTAAGCAGCTTGTGTGTGAATTGTCAAGGCTTCCGCCCAGCACCGACTTGTCACATATTCATGAGTTAGTTGAGTCTGTGCAAAGTCTGTGCAAAGTCTTTTTCCGGCTTTTTTGGAACTGCGAGTGGTTTTGGGGGCGGAAAGCATGCGTGTGTTTTCGGGTTCTGTAACGTGCAATTTCATTCGCCCGCTTCATCTCTTCTAGATAGGCAGCATTACGATCTCCACAATGGATTTGTGCTCATCATTATTTCGATCGACTTGATTGATGGGGTCTTCACGGTGTACCTACCAAGTGTCTGCTAATGGTGATGCCAATTTTGAAAAGTCTAGTAAATTCTGATAGAGAGGAGCCAGTTCTCTCAGCAGTTTGTGCGCAACAGGGGATCTGACATGTTTTCCGGCTTGCGTCTTGTCAAACGCCTACTTACTGAAAGATACCGGATAGCTGTCCAGCTGCAGCATATCCATGATGTTACTAACCTCACCAGAACATACCATCTAAGCTGTATTTCCCACTTCACAGTTACTCCTCACATCTCTATAAAGAGTGTTCAGGAAATGTTGCAAGTCACCAGAAAATTCCTGTTGTGCAATTACAAAAGTGTTACAAACATGATGCCACGAAATACTTGCCAGATGTGGGAACGGATTCATCATGTGTTTTTTCTAAATGCCCGGTAAACTAATAGCTGGGAGGTTGCAGGTTCTGAATTCCCTACTGGAGTTTCGTGATATGCGCGCACTGCTGATGAATGAAACAGCTGTACAGTGATTCTCAAATTGTCCCATACTACTGACAAAAAAATTAATCATGGTTGGTGCGATTGGAGAGCCTATGACCAGGTCTGTGCAATGTCTGTTTGAATGTGAAGTAAGTCGAGTATAGGCATAGTTCGATTCCCGACGCCATTTCGGTGAATGGCATGTTGATGCGAGTGGATAAAGATGCGTCAGTTTCTAGGTGCAAAATTTAGAGGCTTTCAGTTAGTGGTACTCTAGTGTATAGAGACGATACATCCTTCGAAAAAAATACACTGCGAAAGTTCGAATGCCATACGTACTGAAACATGAGGCGGTCTCTGTGCGGAATGTTCAGTTGAAAACATAATGAACGAGAAGTTCATTTAAATCCCTCGTTAACACCTGTCATCTGCGAACTTACAACGGTGCATAACAGGTCATTTTGGAACGGCTGACAAAATCGGTTGAAGAGTTCACAAGTCTGAAAGTTCACAATCGGTCTGATTGGCGTCCGTTCCTTCTAAATCTTTGGTAGACCGTACAATCTCGATGCTTACTTACTCTTAGGATTCAAGACTGACCGAGCTTCTCTTTAGTTGTCCGTATATAGGCACTGGTTTGAGAATCGATGTTATTCAGGGCAGCGCTCGACTTAGTTTCAAATGGCCAGTTGTTGAGACATTCCCCCATCTACATTCGAGTGTGTGTGTGTGTGTGTGTGTGGGCTGTTTCAATGTTTGGAACCCCAGGCTGTTATGCCGAAAGTTGAATCAGCTCTTGGACTGCTACACCGTGGATGGAGTAGGTAGGTGTTTGTGTTGAACTCAAACGGAATGACTAACCTATCTCCATAGAATCCCCTTTCCAGGCAGTCTATATTAACCCCACAGTTCTGCTGATAAATCGTATCGATCAGCGGAAGCCACCACAAATCAGCTTTCTTTGATTTTCGAGCGTATCTGTCCACGAGATACAGCACTATAAGTATAACTTTATCGGCCCCCAAGTATATGAAAATTAGATGTGCGGTAAAGTGTGTATGTGTGTGGATATAAACCATAATCACTTTATTCAGCTAGACTAATTTCAACTTCTTGTGTTTATGTATTGTTCTTGAGGATGATCAGTAAACGAAAAAGTCAGTTGTCATCAACTCGACCCATTCAAGCCACTTCGCTTCGGTCTTTTTTTTCGTTTGTGGGGTAAAATACAAAGACTGTTTGAGATCCTGCCAACAAGATGGATCTTACAGGACCTGAGAAAAGTCTCTTCGCGAAAAGGATCTGTCTGACTGCGGTTTAGGGCCTCCCAACGTGCTCCAGTCCCGACAGAAACCACGCATCATCTGCGAAATCGAACATGCTTCTTTGAATTAATTATACTTGATTCCACCTGATGTATAACACAGGACATATGCTTAAATCTTTCAATAGATGCGACTCACTCTAAGTCGAGACAGTCGTAAAATTCCTCAGGTAGTTCACCTGCGTTGACGTCACAAAGTGAAGTCGTACATTTTTTGTCACAAATTTCGCAGGGTTTGTGACCGTGCAACTACAAACTGATTCGCCATACCACGCTGTTTACTGCGCTGTGCGCAGTTTATGTGATCACATAAACCAATTCGGATAAGCACGTGAGTCTATCGATTTTGTGACACTGTGGCTCAGTTCATTGGAAAATTGAAAGAATTCATTCGTAATTTCGGTAATAGGAGCTTCAAAGAGGCCTGGTGCTAGATATTAGGAGTATGAACAGTTACACAAGTAGATGGAGAGACATCTGGGTAATATAATACACAACTGGTACCGGGCGGCCAATGATATCGTGCAGGAACCGGAAGCATATCAGAGAGTTGCATGCTGACTACTTCATGAGGTAGTCCCTTGGATCGGATCTCAAATGCTGTGTAGGTGGTACCACTTTACACGTGAAAACTGACCGGATTCCTTCAGACACCTTACTTTTTACTTTGTCATTGTTATCTATGTAACTTCGTCCCAAGTGAGCATGCTAAAAAATCGGACTACTACCTCCTCGCAAAAGACAATGCCGAACAGATCTGTGGGTGGCCTGAGGTACACCAAAAGGCATCTCCACATCACAGGTGGCCTAGCAACCAAAAGGTAAGATGATGGCTTTGAGCTGACAACTTAGGTTGCAGACATAAACAGTCATGTTTTGTTGTTACACGAAAGGGCTAATCCAGACATCTAAAGGATTATTCGCAAACCTAATATTCCCTGATGTGGGATTCCAGACAAATGTCTTCCTTTCATGCTACGTGCGTGACAACTTCCACCTAAAGGGTTAACGAAAAGTACACTCAATCGCCCCATTATACTATTATTGTTTTTCCTTTACACATCCGATTAATCAAATTTTGCCGCTCAGCTTGACTTTAGCCTGAGTAGAATATGCGTCTTCTTCATGGCAGCCGCCACCAATAGACCTAACCGAGCGTTAAGTCTGCGCCCTAAACATTCATGTACTAGTCATATACTAGTCATTCATACAGTCGGCCTCTAAATGACTGCGGTCTGGTCGACGATTCGTTAATCACAGAGATGAATAGATTGCGTGTGTACGGCGGCAACTTTTGTGGCAGTATGAAACCGCATCAGCCTCTATAGAAATCTTCTACTGAAGTCCGGAAAGTTTTCTCAGGTTGTAACAATCACAGGTATGTCCGACCTACGGGAACCTTTCAGAGCAAGCAAGGTGGGATACCAGGAATAACGTGAATTTAGGGACTTGAAAATTTCCTACAGTGGGTTACTAACTGGGTTACTACTAAAGTAACTAACATTTCTTTCAGAATTCGCTGATTCTACGTTAAAGTTCAAAGTTTTCCTCCAGTTATTGTTACTTTAAAATGTAGAGTACTCAGACTGAAACCAGAAACTGTTGGTGTCTGTTCGATTGGTGGAACCTTTTCATTGTATTGGTTGTCGCTTACCTCCGGAGAACATCCCACACGATGCATCCACCTTGTGCACACCACGATACTCTACCGGAACGAATATAGTCCTGTTGGAACAACATTCTTACAACGGGGCTGTTGTCCACCGACATATGTAGGCTTCCACAAGCCGCGTTTCCACTGCGATCTCCCTTACTTTCGCGGAATAGATGTGCTCGCTGAGCTGTGAATTTTGGTATGGCCTTAAGTGTTTAGGCGTCTTGGAGAATCAGCTAAATGTGTCTCTGTTTTTCTCGTCACATCTTTTTTGGTTGTTCTCATGAATGCGTAAGTGTCACAGACATCTTATCAACACAATCGATTTCAATATGAAGGACAATAACTGATCTTTTATCCGTTTGGGTTGAAATCACGTCGGTTCTACCTTGCGGGTCTGGTAGTGTCTGGTACAATACGAAGTTTGTGAAATGGCTGGTTTAGGATATACACAGTTACGTATGCAATTTCACTGGTTGTTGATCAGGTGGCCGTTGATCTGTTCGCCGAACTTGGGAATCGACTTACAAACGTTTCGGCACCATACGGGGAGACGCCATCAGTGCGCAGTTGGGTGGGTAAGTCCTTTTTGCCATCGTGCGTTTATATAGCATTTAAAGAGTATCCGTTATCTCTGAACATGATTGGTTAATTGGGAGAAAGCGGTTTTGTGAACTTATTGGTCCGATTGTGACCTTTTTGCGTTGTGGTCTACGTTCGTTGCAAGTCTGGTCACAAACCTCAAGTGACAATTGAGTTGTCTGATGACCAGAGGTTTCTTGCACACTCTGAGTCGGGCGATTATTCTCGTGTGACCAAATGACACCGGAATTACAAACAGTTGTTTCCGATTAACTCTCCAGTGGCAAATACATTTACAAATGAAATAGCCCCTTACATCCAAGCACAATTGAATTTTACTGAAACTGAATACTTGATAAAGCTTAAAAGGATTCATTCAGTGCGGGGTATTCTGGGAAGAACTCTCCAAGAGATCGCTGCGCATCTTTTGTGAATAGAATCTCATGGAGCTACGCTACTTCTCCCGAATATTCATACTCTCCCCAAACACAGGCCTTTCTAACTCTGGAGTGTGATTTCATACCTTCAAGTTCACATCACCCTCGTTTGAACAGTTCCCCTCCTGTCCTGGAGCAATTATTCTCGTGAGTCCACATTAAACAGGGGAAAGCACTGGGCTTGAGTTTCACTCTTATTAAGGGCTCATCTACAATGCATATCCTTGGTTGTGTTGGGGTTTGGATTCCGAGCATCTGACATGCGAGGCGAGGGTGCCTCGACGTGCCTAAACCATCATTTCTGAACAGGCGAACGTGTTCACTCTCGAACAGTGTGGCTGTTTGGCCTGACGATTCGAACGACGAGTATGTCCATCGATTGATCGCCTGTCAGAACTTCCCAGTCAGGTAGCCACGGATGCTTGAAGCCTGCGGGACAATGTTAGATTAGTTGTAATACGGTCATCGGGTCGTCGTTCGAGGTATCGGGCCTACCAGTCACATCACTCAAGTGTGAACATGTTCGCCTCTTCAAACGCGACTATTCAGGTGCGTCCAGCGTGCGCTGATGGAGCAGTGGAAACAAGCTCGCCTCACAGTCAGATGTGCGGATTTGAAATCCCGCACAGCCAGGGATATGCACTTCAGATGAGCCGCAAGCAGTGATACTCTAATCCAGTCTTCCTTCTCCCCTTCGTACAAACTCGCCAGAATAATTGCGCCAGGACAGAAGGCAGACTGAACTATGTATTCTCGACATAAATGAAAATATTCAACATACAATCGTTAGAAAAACTTGAAGAAAAATGTCCCTGGACAACAACACCATAATCAGACTGGCAAACGGATCAAGAACAATTATCTTAACTCAAGTTTGTTCAAACTAAATGATATCCTATCATCCCATTGACCAACTGCAACTTTGGAAAAATTAATTTCGACACTGATGGGAGCATAAAACAATGTGTTGTGCCGACTGAACAGGCTAGCGCGGACAACAAGTTGGATAAGCTGGACGAATTAAAGATCATTTTGCAGCCCTCAGAAGACCGGACCAACTATACGTGATCTTCTTGTGAGGAGTTCCGGAATAACACAAACTTCGTCCACAAAACGTGCCCTGACATTTGGAAATACATACAACCAAAGGGCTCCTCAATAGTGCAATTCTCCGTTAGAAACTTAATCAGCCAACAGAGAAATCGACCTAACCTGGGCATCACCTCGAGCGAAAGACCACCCAACCAACTGGAAAGCTAAGGATAGCGGACTGTTCGGTTGACTGAGGCGGCAACAACCACCGCAACAATCGTATCCGTGGCCCCGAGAGGACAAAAAGCACCTGATAAGAGTAAGACGTGTGGAGCTCAAAGGCCTTTCGGACGCAGCGAACGAACCAACCGACGGAATTGACTACCCGAAAGACTGGTAACAATCGAAGGTCACGCCCTGGTCAACAGCACGGCTGTGGAAACAAGAACATCAGTGTGGGACGTCCACACGGAGAAACACCGTTAAAGTACGGCACAACGTCAATCTTCTGCGCACTGATAATGTCACCTCGATCGGTGGTGACGCGTTCTCAGCCGAACTGCAGGCCTCAACGAACGGAACAACAGTCACCCGCAGAATCTGAACTACTAAAATTCTCTTGGATGCTGGCTTTATGATGATTGAGATCAGTACATTCGCGCAATATAGTGCAAATCAAATTTGTGAAGCGAAAAGATGCCCTTCCAACTTGTGATCCTTGGTTGACTTTGTTGTTTCTGGCACTTACTGGGAGGCTCGACTGAATGGACCACAGAGCCGTCGCTCTGAAGGGAGTCTTACTGATGGATGTAACAGGCTAGTCATAAGGTTGGTGACAACTCTTCAGCAGCCCACGACCGCTTTCACCTTTCCTGTTCGGGCTCATCATGTAAGCTCAGTCCACGAGTTTCCCGCCAGTCAACCTTATGTTTTACTTCAATCCAAATTATACGAAGTTCGCAAACGACATTCATTTGCACACCAATTTGGTTTTCACGAAAGACTCAACTGAATCCCACCTGAAACTCCCCTTCATGATATTCAACTGAATTAGCAGATGAGGGTATTTCGCGAAGCGATATATATATATATATATATATATATATATATATATCATTAAATAGATGCGTATGATTCCGAAAGCCCTATCGGAGCAATCGAGTGTAGTCGACAGAAAAGTTGAACTCAGACTCTTCTAGTTAGGGTCGGACAAACTGAATGCCGGAAGACCATGATATCGAGAATGTACAGAAAGATAGCATATAGTTACTCGTGAGAGAATTTGCAGCTGAGGTCACGGTTTGTGTAAATCATTCAAGCGTTCTTTGACCTTGAACCCCGTTCATTTGAATGAAGTTGCGGATAAAATGCCTTGGTTCCCCACCACGTCAGTGTGTAGACAATGCCTGTTATATCTAACCACTTATTCTGCAATAGAATCCCCTCTAACATGACCGTGGCACAGCATTCTTGAGGAATAACCTTCCGGTCTTTCTCCCAGAATGGCGATCGCCTACCCAGAGCCATCAGGGCACCCTAGCACTTCGAAGTCGTAATAGAATGTAAGGATTTCGTTTGACAGTTTCCTCCGGGGAGGTCACTTCGAAATATTGTCAGCAGTAGTGTCTGTATTAAGGTGGGCCCTTCTGGGAGGGACGTCAGTGGTGACGCACGATGCCGATCCCACTAAAGCGAATTCACTTGCGTGTTGTGAGATTGCACTAGGGGGGTGGCCAAGCTCCTTCCGAATGACTCACTTGTTGTGCAGTCATTTGAGATTTATCAGAGCTTCTCAGATCAGTGATGATAATTGTTCTCCGAACCTCAGTGAAGTGCTAGGTCTGAAGTACATTTTTGCAAACGTGCCTGAAAGCTTTCTCAGTCGTGGAATTTCAGTTGCCTTATCTGGAGTTGCTGACTTTCAGTCTTAGTATTTCGGTGTTAATAACCTTTGGTGATCATTTCTGCCTTGTTCATATTTGTACAAAGGAAATGAAGATGGCCCGGTAACAGATGAGGGCACACTTTAAGACGATAATATACCGGAGTAATACGGTAGAAGAAACTCTAAGCAGAGTAAACACAATGTTATCAAGTTGGATGAGTAGCGGTGAACTCTGAGAAGAACGGAAATATTTTGGCAACAGGAAGGATCGCCCAGAACAGGGAGGTCCAGAGTAGTTCGCTCATTTGGGGCAGTAGACCACTGAGGCGGAGCGATGTACTTCAGGCTATGATCACAGATCGCAGCTTGTCGAGAAATTCCAGAAGTAGCAACGCACGCGGAGAAATTTCGCAGGAGTTGGAAAGCTAGCTTGGTAGGCAGCTTGTGTGAAGCCTCCAAGAGATGCGAAGAAGAGAGAATGAATAAACGAGGCAATGGCATTTAAATGTGAAAACGTGATCTGCAGAGATGTAGACCTAGAAGAGGTATTGGTGCGATTTTTAAACTTGAAAATTAGTTATACCTAAGTGCCAGTCAAAATGTGAGGTAATGCGCGGCAAAACTGCTTTAAAAGTACAACTTTCTTGTGATGAAGTGGCCTAGGACATTGTCGAAAAGACGGCTGACCAAGCGCTTTTATGTAGCTAAGAGGGGCTTGAAATTTCCAGAGGAAGCCGAAAAGAATAGCGCAGTGGAAACTAGGAAAGAGGGGTTTCAGGCTAGTAGGTAGAGCTGTGAATAGCCATGTCAACCCAGAGAAGCATACATTTGTACACGACTTACAATACGAGAAAACGGAATCGACTGAGTGGATAAGCGCGCTTGGCTGTGAGGGCCTTGGCAAGGAAAGGGAGCACGCCAGTGGGTAACGGGGGTCTGAGAGGGAAGCGAATTGCTGCAAGTGACCACCCAAACGGTTGAGCATAATTGTTGCTTGTTGACTGGAGGATGACCAAGGAGAGGCCAAACTATCATCAAAAGAGGGCAGGACAACGGAGACCACTTAGATCATTAAGGAAGAGAACTAGGAGCAAAGAGGAAAACGGGGTGTTTAGCTGTCAGAACCCATCAGAACGACATAGTTGGTCATGACGAGGGTAACGGAATCTCGTGAGGACATTGTGCGGCTGGCTGACAATGGCGTACCATGAGGACGAGGAGGATAGGACAGAGGATGACGAATACTCTCCCGATATATTCACTTCAGTACTGAATAATATATGATGCATGACCTAAACAGCCATTGAATTTCAGTAGGGGATACTCTTAACTGTAGTAAGTTCAGCTGCTGAGACCAGACA
>SJOL01001445.1:45536-61461 GCA_004794785.1 Opisthorchis felineus | reverse complement strand
CAACTCGCAATAAAACAATTTCTCAGACGGTGTATATGTCAAACGTTGCGTCATTTAACCACGCACTCTAACAAAGAAAACGGCATGTTGGTAGTAACTCAAGGTTGGGTAGTAAGACAGATCGTGACAACAAAAAGCACAAGCTTTAGTCAGCTGAGAATTCTTCACTCGAGGAGCCAGTCAACAAGTGACCACGTGATATGGATCCCGTGACCGAAGGATGAGTGGTGTGAGTTAATCACATGCTGACCAAACGCTCGGGGCCGAACGGTTTGGTCTTCAATTACCGGCCGGGAGGTCGCGGATTCGAAACACCCTGGAGTTTCGTGAGATGCGCACTGTACGGTGCTTCTCGGCGTTTTGACACAGACTGACTCAGCTTGCGGGACGAAATTTTAATTGAAATGTTAATTTTGATTGGTTTAAATCAAAAGGAACTTTGAGGAAACTTGGTTGCACTGAACTATGCACAATTCCATCGTTCCGTTTGAACTGGATTAACTATTCTAGTACACACACCACACATGATCTGACCTAAACGCTTGAAATTTTCCCTACCAAATCAACCGAAAAACAATTGATTTCACCCTTTTTTGCTGCAAGCAGTGTCTGCAGAATGCGGTCCTATGACAACTGCGACGTTATTTCAGACAGACCATGTAGTTAGATCACCAAAATCGAACTTGATCAATCAAGACGGACGAACGTTTCCCTCCGTCTGCTTCAAACATAATGTGCTGCTGAAGAATTTCGGTTCTTCAGGAACTCAGTCTTTGACTATGTGATATCAGTATTGTGTTGAAGTCGCATAGCAGGTATGTTATATTCCTTTTAAGAATGAGTGATTCGAAGATTCCGAGGAAGCTAATTGAGCATAATTCATCTTCTCTCAGAACGATAAGTGGTGCCGCGCCTATTTTGCCAGCGTCAAAACGAGCAAGACATCAAATTCCAAGCTGATGTATAAATCCGACTTTTCCTAAAAGTGGTAAATAGAAGGTTGCTTAACACACACACACACACCACAGTTGGACTTAAGGTTTCTACGTACAACAGTGTTTGTTTGCCCACTGCATTTCTTAGATATTGTGTTGTTCTAGACACCACCAAGGATGCGTAATGACGGATTCTGCGTTGTCGTGAGCTGCTACGCGCTAGAGACGTTCGGTCGTTAGAAATGCGCGGCGATCACTGCGTGTGACATGTTACTGGCACTTATATGCACCGCGTGATATAATTTGTCACTGCGTGCGGGGTCCGAACAGACTTTTCTTTAGCGAAATACACTCACTTGCAAACAAATTTGGTTCTGCAGGAGACTCACTTGGAACCCAGCTGAATCTCTCGTTTATGATGTTTTGAAGCAGCTGAATGTACTGCACCAGGCGGCCTCATGTTTCAGTTGGTACGATATTCGAGATGGCGCCATACATGTATAGACGTAATACACCACTCATAAGGTTGCTGAAATTCGTCGGCAGCCCACGACCAGTTTCGCCCTTCTTTGGGCTCATCAGGTAGGCGCAGTCTCCGAGTTCCCGTCAACCTTATGTTCTACCTGAACCCAAATTGCACGAAATCAGCGAAATACACTCATTTGCAAACCATTTTGGTTTTGTGGGAGACTCACCTGGAACCCAGCTGAGTCTCTCGTTTATGATGTTTTCATCGTGATAGTGGCTCGGCCGTGATCTGTGAGATCCGAATTTATTCTCCCCCATCAATGGGAGCAGCGAGAAAAGTTGAGGTAATGAATCGATAAGTCGGTGAGAAGAACTTGACAGTAAGGTTATGTGGTTTTCTAGAATTCGAAAACACATTTTTTTAACAGCAGTTGGGTTCCTGGAGGTCTGCACATAATTATGGTAACCTACTCAGTCCATTTCGACAGAGAAAGTCCCAGCCAAATGAATTTGGAAAGCTTCGCAACTTCACCAACCATCGCTTCCGTGGAGGTCTGATGCGTACCTAATGTTGCACAATCACAAATTTCACAAATTTTTCCCGAGTTCACTACCTTGTGCTCACACCAATGTTTAACCAAACAAACACGCACTGTGAATTCTTAGTGTCAGATATTAGGCGAGTTTCGCCACACTGATATTCTCCAAGGAAGTTGAGAGCTTGCAAATGCCCGAAGGTTCAGTCTTGGCATTGATCGTAAGTAATGGGAACCCTAAAGGTCCTCAATAAGGAACACGTAATATGCTGTTCAAACTGTCCGCCAAGCCAAGTAAGCATTTGGTCTTCAGTGGTATCACGCCAGTAGTGTCATGTTGTGGGTGTCAGAACCCTACTGCGCTATATAACAACACACTCATTATCTCGCTGCGACTGTGGCAGAAGTCTGCACCGAACTTGCCAAACTCGACGATCACCGACTGAACAACACGTGCTATCCGTGTTCTCCTCTATAGTAGACCGCTGAATCTCTTTCAACGAGCAGCATTTTAAAATCGAAATCGCCCTAACCCACCCATAAATGTCATTTGGTGTCCCACTGGTTGTTGCCGACATCCAGGTACGCCTTCTCCTCGCTGGCGGCCACAGGAAATGTGCCTGACACTGTTAGGGTGGAATAATCTGTTCTGCAGGGAGCTAGAAACGTTGACCCTTAACTCTGATATGACTAATGATTACCAGCACTACCAATTTAAAATGATTGGACATCTTATTGCTCGTCTCCAAGTTAGACAGTGGCCGATCACATAGTTCGGGTAAACCAAGAAAACCCGTTTTAGAATAGGCATAATCAACCTGTCCATACCACTAAAGCAACTCTACTGTTTCCATGCTCTAAGGAAGCCGTTCGAATTTTTCAATCGGTTCCCTTTGGCAAGTCAAAATACAAGTGAACCGTTTCGATGGATTCTAACACGGGGGAAGTATTTTCATTTCACTCTGGCCTAGATTTTCCCCCAAGAACTACATCTTTTAGCAGCTGAATTCCACCGTTTCTGTCCTTGGGAATCTCGCTATCACCAGATTCCAAAAAATTTTATTCCGAAGTTATTCCTCCTCAGTCGGAACTATTCCTCCATGTTGGCCTCAGCAGCTTCACCAACAACTGAAGAAGTCCACACCATATATCTGTGATTCTAAGAACACCTGCAGCTTGCCGCATTCATTGGGGCTACTTTGGCATATCGTCTCAAATGCCCCGTCGTGATAAAAGCATATCCATCCAAAACAAACTTAAGACTTTCTTCAGAGCTGGCCTTAGTCACTTCCTTCCAAATGTCATCTCCATTTACTTGGAAGGGCATATAGAGCACAGCAACAGCGCGTTAATGTTACTGTACTGACGGGAAGATCCTTCGTTAGAAGAAATTCCATCCGCATGTGCATGGAGAGCTGGGTGACTACTGCCTTAACACTTGACCCAACACTAATTAAAAGGTCACTGAGAATTCTTCGATAGCCCACTATCGGTTCCGCTCTTCGTGTGACTCACCAGGCAAGCATAGTCCTCGAATGTCCATCAACTTCAACATGCACGCAAGTGAAATTATATGAATTGTGATCACCGTTCTATAGACTCAACTGAATACTGGCTAGTACTAACAGGTCGTTTTTCTGTGCCCAGAATGCGTCTCCCGCCCCCCGACCGGTTTGTTTTTCGCTGTACAAAGACCACCCTAACTTTCAGTTGAAATGATTTTCAAGATACCGAAGTATTTCTCGCAACCCTAGACTACTTGTAATGCTGCTGAAAACTCTGATCAGCGCATTATTTCCCAATAATACATTCTCAATGAGTGGAAAAGTTCGAGCTTTTTCTCTTGAAATCGAGGTATGATCGAAAAAACGCAGACAGCCACTTCGTATGGAGACCATGGAGATTTGACCCAAGATATCCGTCACAAAATTACGTCATTTTCTTGACTGACAAACACGTTTTGAATTTGGGCGTCTTGTCCGAGGTTTTGACCGTGTGTGTTTCATACTTAACAGCAACCTTTGCCTTCAATAGTCAAACCCATACACACACACACACGGTGGGTTCGCACACACCGTACCGCTGACAGCAAAATTATCAACAGTATTAGTGACGGGTTTCCAAGTCGAAGTACATTTACCACGCCAATTCCACAGTGGACCAATAACTGCCATTCAGTAAAGTTAAAAAACGGGGGATCAGTCATGTGCCCAAGCAGGAATATACTTCAAGGTCACCCAAGGCTATCTGGTACAGTCGTGCACCGTCATGCAAGCACTCTACTCATTCCATGAGACTGTGGTACGACGTATTCATCCACAACCGTACCTGTGATGGCAAGTCGAGTGTCCCGGTGGTACAATAAGGTGGCGGGGGTGATAAGAAGCGTACACAGTTTGTGTTCAGTGAAGAGTGTTCGAAAGGGCATAGTGTGAACGTCTGAACTGGTACCAACTTAATGACCATCTGATAGGAGCAATAGCAAGCACGTTAGTCATCGGGACGGGAATCAAAGTGAATATGTATAAAAAAGAGACTAATAAATATTCGCCCTCCCGGAGGCCAACTGGTGCACACATTGCTGACACATAAGCCTGCCAATTCCAAATCAGCTGCACTGGAAAGTTAGTGACGCTCAAGTAAGCACGGTTCAAATGAATTAGCTGAGAAATAGATAGATAGATAGATAGATAGATAGATAGATAGATAGATAGATAGATAGATAGATAGATAGATAGATAGATAGATAGATAGATAGATAGATAGATAGATAGATAGATAGATAGATAGATAGATAGATAGATAGATAGATAGATAGATAGATAGATAGATAGATAGATAGATAGATAGATAGATAGATAGATAGATAGATAGATAGATAGATAGATAGATAGATAGATAGATAGATAGATAGATAGATAGATAGATAGATAGATAGATAGATAGATAGATAGATAGATAGATAGATAGATAGATAGATAGATAGATAGATAGATAGATAGATAGATAGATAGATAGATAGATAGATAGATAGATAGATAGATAGATAGATAGATAGATAGATAGATAGATAGATAGATAGATAGATAGATAGATAGATAGATAGATAGATAGATAGATAGATAGATAGATAGATAGATAGATAGATAGATAGATAGATAGATAGATAGATAGATAGATAGATAGATAGATAGATAGATAGATAGATAGATAGATAGATAGATAGATAGATAGATAGATAGATAGATAGATAGATAGATAGATAGATAGATAGATAGATAGATAGATAGATAGATAGATAGATAGATAGATAGATAGATAGATAGATAGATAGATAGATAGATAGATAGATAGATAGATAGATAGATAGATAGATAGATAGATAGATAGATAGATAGATAGATAGATAGATAGATAGATAGATAGATAGATAGATAGATAGATAGATAGATAGATAGATAGATAGATAGATAGATAGATAGATAGATAGATAGATAGATAGATAGATAGATAGATAGATAGATAGATAGATAGATAGATAGATAGATAGATAGATAGATAGATAGATAGATAGATAGATAGATAGATAGATAGATAGATAGATAGATAGATAGATAGATAGATAGATAGATAGATAGATAGATAGATAGATAGATAGATAGATAGATAGATAGATAGATAGATAGATAGATAGATAGATAGATAGATAGATAGATAGATAGATAGATAGATAGATAGATAGATAGATAGATAGATAGATAGATAGATAGATAGATAGATAGATAGATAGATAGATAGATAGATAGATAGATAGATAGATAGATAGATAGATAGATAGATAGATAGATAGATAGATAGATAGATAGATAGATAGATAGATAGATAGATAGATAGATAGATAGATAGATAGATAGATAGATAGATAGATAGATAGATAGATAGATAGATAGATAGATAGATAGATAGATAGATAGATAGATAGATAGATAGATAGATAGATAGATAGATAGATAGATGTTGGATAGATGGATATTGGAGTGACGGGGTATAAGACAGTTCTGAGTATCCATCGTTGCCCACACTATGCAAGAAAAACAACGCAGCTTCTTTCGCTGTTTAGTGGTCTATCAACCCACTATAGCACTGCTCTTGATTTTACATTATCTCATCACCCCCTTACCTGAGTGACCAACACTTGATATCTCGCGGTTCCATTTATGGGTCTGTTGTGTGGCTTTTACAATGGACCACAAGATGACGTCGGCCATATCTTAGTTGATGGAGCACACCTGTTGTAACACTGAGGTCCTGAGTTCGAGTCCCATTCAAGAACTCCGGCTGGATCCATATTCACTGTACTTTCCTCGTTTTCTTTGATTAACCATTACAAATACCAGGGCTTGTGACACACAGAAGGAGTATACATTTGTACTAGCAATCACAACCTTCTTTCATCTCGAATAAACGTCGGCTTTGAACTGAGAGTTATGGTTTGTTGAGCCACTCCTTGTGTTCTACCGTGTGCGAAAAAATCTACTACAATGATTTCTCAACCCAAGCGCCCCTAGTACCTTAGTTTCGCCCATCTGTTCTGGCTGATTTTTCAAAGTTCACCTAAGCTTTTTCTCGCCTCCTGAGCGTTTGTGTTCCGGACCCTTGTGCTGTCGAAGTATTGCGAATTAGTGATGACGCAAGCACTGATCAGAAGCAGAACCAGTGTGCGCCCGTTTTTTTCCATGTACGAAACCGGAACTGTGCACAGCAAGAGATCACATGCCACTGCAACTAACTGTCTTTTTCAGGTTGCCTGATTGTACAATAGCTCTGACAACAAACTCAAATCAACCACGTTTTCACAACCACCACTAATCTAGCCGAAACAAGCCCATTAGAATTGGATTCAGTTTACTGATTCAGTTTACGGACTAGAAGTCGGTAGCAGGATTCGATGAAGAAAGTGAGCATTCAGCTTACACCTGGGTTTAGGCCATAGAAAGTTTGTCTGCCACGAAATAAACCGAGCTTATGAGTGAAGATTTTTTGCCAAATGTATTGATCACTTTGACTTGCTAACCTTAGTGCAAATGTTAGCATACAATAAGTCGCGAAAATCCATATTGTCAGTAGAGTAGGAAGATGTAGATTACCAGATGTTAGCATTTCGTCTACTTTCATCAGTCATGAACCCAGCATCTATAACAATCCCTAACAAAGTCTGTGGTAAACATGAAGGAGAATCTGGGTAACGTGTTGGAATATTGGTAGCTCGGGTTCGTTCGTTGCTAATTGGTCAGGTGGCTGTTTATCTGGTCACCGAGCTCGGTAACTGACTAGTAGGTGTTTCACCAGTCAAGGCGACATTATCAGAGCGCTGTTGGGTGGGTAGTTCCTCTCATCGTGCGTGCACTTATATAGTTTGAAAAGAGTATCTTTAAGCTGTAACCTGATTGGCTGTTGGTAATCATCTCAGTCAGGTTCTTATTGGGCCGATCGTAATCTGTGTTGCTTTGTGGTCTGTGTTTCTTGCGTTCGATTGCTTCACAGCATGCTGAAATTCTAGTCCACCATTTCCTGTTCTGCTTGTCCGTTCGTGATCTGTGTTGCGTCATGGTCCATCTTGTTGTTTGCTCGGTTGATAGCGACCTTCCATTTATAGTGGTTTGCTGTCTTCTTCCTGGCTGGTCAATTCACAACCTACGGTTTGTCTTAGTGAGACTGGTTGGCTGGTTTGCATGTCTTCTCTCCGTGGGACTTCCATTATTTTGGCTTGTTTGGTTGCCGGACTTGATGATCCTTGAGCAGGGCTGCAAAGTCCGGTCCAATCAATTTATCCTTTCAACGCAGATGCTTTTTTGTTTTAGTTATATTGGCTTTTTGTTCGATTTCTTGTTCAGCTCAAGGTTTGACGGTTCTGGATTTACTTCGTCCTAAGAGGACGATCTCAATTTGTATGTGTTGCTCCATCAGTGAAGTACCAGGCCTCCATGAAGTAACGTTGTTCCTTTGCTCCTGCCTGTCCTAGTACGCTGATGAGGTTCCAGTTGAATCGTGTCCTTCCCGGTCTTCATAAGGATGAGCGGGGGTTGGTCGTCTCTCCTGGTGGCAAGCTTGTGTTCACTGACTTCGGGTGACAATTTCCTCCGTCTTTCCCACGTAGTATGTTTCAGTCGAACGCAAGAAATACAGACCACAACGCAACACGGAACACGATCGGACTTATCAGAATCCAGGTGGAACGATCGTCAATAGCCACTCAGGTTTTAGCTTAAAGCTGCCCTTTGCAAACGATATAAGCGCAATCAGGAAGAGTGAAACTAGCCCTCCAACAGAGCGCTAATGAGATCTCCTCAAATGGTGACGAAACGTCTGCAAGTCAGTTGCCAGACTCGGCGATCAGATCAACAACTACATGATCGATTGGCAGTAAGACATCCTACTGGCCAGCGGGCAGGATTAAGTCGGTTCAGTGGTCCGGTCGGACATTGATTTCAGTAGACTCCAGAGTACTCAAGTGGGGTTGATGACAGGCTCAGCTAAGCTTCACCTGAATCGCTCTTTTGTAACTTTTTCCAAACTACATATGCTGTACAAATTCTGCGTCATGTTTCAGTCGAAATGATATTTGAGATATCGTAGAGTGCTCCAGTACTATTCGTAAGGTAGGTCCCCCATTACGGTTAGCCTAGTCTCTGAATTTCTATCCATCTAATTTTCTACTTAAACTCCAAATTTTACGCATGTTTCGATGAACGCTTCCGCCAATACCATTCTTACACGAAGGTGAGTGTTTATCGCAACGCTACACAGGTAGGAAACAAAGTTGATGGAGCTTTCCTGTAACTCAGCGTTCCCGTTATCACCCATTCCACCTACGCCTACTTACATCTGAAAACCGTCTGACGTCTTCTGCCAGGAATATCTCGACGGTGGCCCACCCAAACCTTGGAAAAAGGTCACTTCGGTAACCGCAAACAGTCACTTAAAATTGCAGCCGATTACGCCACCTCCGAGATCTCTGAATTCACTGAGGGTATCCTGCTGGAGACAAGAAGAAAGCCGCATGTGTACAAAATGCACTTAACCTATTACAGGTGCGCATTCGCCACCGAATTCGCCCAGCCTGGTAATGCGCGTCATTCTTTCCAGTATATTGTCCTGTCCTGTACTATGGCAAGCAGCAATATACCACATTATACTGCACTATGCTGTATTGCACTATATTATACTATACTACACTGTACTGTACAGTACTATACTATACTATGCTTTGCTATACTATACTATGCTATGCTATGCTATACTATACTTTATATTACTTTACTTTATTTTACTTTACTGCAGTATCATCATCATCAGAGGCGGCAACCTCAATGTCGACGCTGACGTTTCACTGCCGTACAACCACAATGTTTACTTAATTATACGTAAAGCCTTAGACTGAAAAAGGGGAAAACTGGATGAGGAAAGCTTGCACCTTTAAGCGCTAAATTAGAGAAACTGGGAAGAAAGTGACAGCAGAAACGCCACTCCCATTGATTAACGGCCATGTCTTGCAATGTCTTCAGCCAAGCGTAGGGGCAGGTTATGGCGACCTCATCCTGGAAGGCATCAACAACACCCAAACTCCTCATAATGTCTTTCAAACCCTTCTGTCAAGTCATAAGTTGCCGCAGTTTGCGCCATTCTGAAGGAGGTACCGAACCGAGAACAACAGTCATCTCAGTAGACTGTGTTTCGGCATGCGTAGCACACGACCGAGCCACGGCATTTGATGCTGGTGGATTTGTTCCCGCTACTGAAATAGCTGCTGCACAATCCAATACCCTTCTTCTACTTACCTCGTTAAGGTCTCGTTGACGCCGTCTGGTAATAGCAACACCTCTGAGACATCGTTGGTCGAAAACCTGAAGACGCTTCATTTGATCCGTCTTCCAACCATAAAACAAAATGGCCCTTACTGTATCATGGTACACGCGACCCTTAGGACTTAGTGATACGCCTTTTTGACGCCACAAGTGACTCAAATTAGCTAACGTTATTCGAGACTTTGAGACTCCTGCACTGACTTCATCAGACACATTCCCGTCAGAGATAATACAACTACCGAGGTACGTAAAACTCTTTATTACCACCAGTGATGTCATTTTAAGGCGTATATTCACAGACTGCACGTTCTGAAGAATGACCTTGCACTTTGAAGTTGCAAGGCGGACGCCGAAAGATGGTGTGATGGTGGTCAATTTATTCAACATGGCTTCAAAGACAACATCGTCTGCGTACTCCAGGTTGACAAGTTTCTCACCAACAACGATTTGAACACCCGGGGTTTTAAAAACCTTCCAGCTTTTTCCGCATTATTTCATCAATGGCGAAGTCGAACAACAGCGGAGAGAGTGGACATTCTTGTTGGACGCCAATTTTTGTGGGGAAGCTTAAGAGAGCTCACCATGCACTCTCCCACGCCAAGAAGTGTGCGAATATGGGGACCTGATTATATCTACGCATATCTGAGCAAGTGCGTTTACCAGCAGCGACCGACCGACAGGATCGAACGCAACCCTAAAACCAGGGAATACCAATGTTGTGGGTCATCTGTACATGCAGTGATGCTCTAACGCCTGTCGGAGTGTGACGATGTGGTTGACGCAGCCTTTACTCGGTCGAAATCCCCCTTGATGCTTACGGCTCAAGGATTCGCTTGCCACCGTAAGACGACAAAGAATCAGTGACGCCAGAAGCCTTGTCACAACAAGAGTCAAACTAACATCTCTGTGGTTACTACATTCACTGCGAGCACCGTTTTTGAAAATAGACACTTTTATCTATTTACCCCAGTTGTTTGATACGGTCCCTTTCTCCCAGACAGACCAAAATACGCTAGACAGCCACTAGCTGAGCAACTTGCCGCCACTCTTGAACAGAACAGGTGGATGGCCATGAAGATCAGGAACACGATATTTATGGAATACAGATATCCGCTTTAAAACTTCTGAGGCTGAAAAGGGATGCACATTCACAGTCCACCTTTCTGTTGAAGGTCGGCAGTCCAGATTTGAGGTCAACCGAATTGTTTGTTCAAAGTACTGCGCCTAATGATCGGAACATTCTCCTTTGCTGGATAGCAGAAGGCCACTTTGGTCCCTGATAGTTTCGATAACAAGAGGCTTCCGAGGACCAGTCGAACGAATCAAGTGGAAAAGCCTGGAGAAGTTTCCAGCTTTTTTCGCATCTTTCATTTCTTCGGCCTTTTGGGTCCACCAGTCTTCCCGGTCTGCACGGACACTCGGTCCCATCGGGCGTTGGGTGATGCTGTCTGTTTAAGTTGTGGCTGCGGCCAGGGGGAATCTATCGCTGGGGCTCCAGGCCTCACCACGGTCCCATCAGAGATCCAATGTTTGGGTGAGGTTGGCTGGGTTGTTCCGATGTTCCGACTTTGAGTGCTATACTTTACCATACTATACTGCACTATACTATACTATGCTATGCTATACTATGATATACTGTAATATGCTATACTATACCACACTAAACAGCACCATACTCTACTACATCACACTGTACTATGCTGTGTTGTGCCATGCTGTGCTATGTTCCACCATACTATGCTATACCATACTGTACTATAAAGTACTATACTATACTCTACTACACTATGCTTACTGTGCTACGTTTTACGTACTTCGCCTTTGTAAATGCAAGGGGCGAATGTTGTGGTTGTATCAATCCAACGTGGCTTTTCTCCCGTTGACCACAAAATAAATTACCATTAACACCACAAGTGGCATGAGTGCATACGTGTAACATCCATCCGTGTGATGAATTAATCAGTGACCCCGATTATTCATGAACAGTCTACTGGTTACTTTGTGATTTGTAGCCCTCATGAAGGATTTGGTAAACCTCAGTTGTTGTTTAATATGCAAATGTCGAGTTTTGGAAAAGATGCTTCGCATGTCTCACCCTGGTGCAACACGTTCGGTTCGATTTTCACTTAAAGCATTAAAAAGTTCTAAAAGCATTTGACGCTTTCAGTGAGGCATTTTTGAAACAGTATTGTGCGTTACCAAACTTTGACAGTTTCACAAACCGCAATAAGTGACGAAGGCAGCACATGGACCATGATAAGAACTCATTGTGATTTAAAAAGGATTCAAATCAAAAAGCAAACGAATTAGTTTTCAGCCCTTCTTCAAGTGCCTAAATATGGCGCATAGGAATAACACAAGTGGAGAAAATGATACAACGACACATGCAACGGTATTCAGTCAGAAGACGAAATAACCTATTGACCAGATGGCTTGTGAAGTTCTTCGGGTGGGTACTTCAAAGGAACGTGTCCACTGTGTCCAAGGCTTTGACAATGAGTCTGAAGGTGCAGCCAGGTGGCAATAGCCTCAGCTATCGACTTCCGAATAGTTTAGAGTAGCGACCACAAAACGCGGTGGATCGGTCGAATCTCTTGACTGATGTTCAAGCGGTTCACTAACCCTCTTTCAGACAGACGCCGGATCTTCAGTTCAAAATAGTTTGCACCACAGGAATGATTGAAATGGTGTACACAACAGGAAGCGCTGGATGCCTGCAACCCATCGTGTGGTTGTTGGACTACAACCGACCTTGAATTAAAAATGATGCAGATTTTGGCGGCGTTACAGCTGTGGGTGTATGGCTACTAGTTACGTAGGCAGTGGTGTGTCTCGTTTGAAAAGAGTACACATATTCAAGGTACAGTAAATGACTTTAGCGACTGGCCTCTCTTCTGGAGATTTGTAGCGGTAAATCTATGAAAATAGCCATCCTGAATGAACTGCTCAGTGAGGAGCGACAGTATAATTAATGCAGACCTTTCTCACTCCGTCCGCTAGTCAACGAAAAAAATTCCCTTTTTGTTTGAATAGAAAGAAACTGGCCTTACAGAATAGCCTCCTTTGTACCGCTCCATCTTGTCTGATAGTAACCGGAACGATCGAGAATCGCTACGACTGATAATTAGACTCTCTTTCTAGAGTGAATTTCATGTTTGCACGGGAAACACTGAAACGGTTCGGAATCTCGTCCTCTTTCTGATTGCAATCCATCACGCGGAGAATATCTTCTATGGTGGATGATAAGCTTGTCAATGGGCTTCTGAAGCACGTATTCGCAACTTGCTCCTAAGCGGCTCCCAGTGGCGGGCCCGTTGCCACATCATCTTTCTGACGGTATACATCACTGTGAATAAAAACTGTACATTCCTCATACAGAGTAGAAGTAGATCCAATGGGAATCCCTACGTCTGTATGGTTACCACACCCAATTGCTTCTTGTAGGGGGTGCTTGTGAAACGTGGGGCAACGTCAACTAGGCACATTTTTCGGATAAAAAGACTGATTCCTCTGCTGATGTCTATGAAACTCCGTGTGTCCACTAGGCTATAATGCTTTAAGCTCCTCCAGACTGGATCAGAGGTTTTGATGAGCCACTTAGCCGAAGCTTGATACGAAGAGTTGCGTATATCTAGGATTGACCTGAGTGCGTGTCCATTCTTGTGAAATTTAGGCAGGCTGCGAAGTCTTGGTATGGTGATCCCCGTCAGTCGGTTCCATTCAAAGCATCAAAACGTCGATAATACCCTTCTGCTAAAAACAACTCAGGCATTAGAAATGGCTGCCTTTTCCTGATGAACATTTTGAAATTTCTTCGGGTTGTCAGTGGGCAGATTCACATTTACAACATAATCCGAACCGCTGGAAATGAATTTGTCTGCTGTCCGGTATTTTGGCGTTTCTTTTGGGACACCTCAAATTATGGCATCAATTTAGATTGACCGACTGTAACCGGCGGATGGATAAATCACCTGTCAGAGTTAACCGGGGATGGATATCCGCTATAAAGAGTGAGTTACGATGTAGATAAGTCTGATGTGGAATCATAAATAGCGAGTGGAGCGTAAAAGAAGTGTGTATAGTCAAGGCATCCAGACGGAATTCGCCACGTATCAGCGAATGCTGAATGACATTGTTGCGGAAGGACCAGCTGATGTGAGAGGTGGATTTGCATTCACGTCACATTCGGCTGAACAGTCCTCTACATGTCCCGACGTGATCATCCAGGTTGGTCCTCGTCAAAGCGGAGAGGAGCTTGATCCGAGTTTCACTGGATTTTATGGGTCATGCATGGTCTTAACGGGAGCTGAATTCGGAATACAAGACATGGAGGGCGGGTGTTATCACAAATCCACGGCCACAAGCCCGGGGGGACTCAAATTCTCACGCCTGAACACGCAGACCTATCCACACTTGCATCGGACACCGCGGAACTTTTGTCCGATGCTTCTGTCACCCAAAGGATCACGTAACCGCCCTCAACTCATCCGGTGCGATGCGTTAAGAACGGTTGGTAAAGCATCCTCCTGTCCTGGTGCAATTGTTCTGGTGAGCTCACACCAAAGGGGAAGCATCGGACCCGGGTTTCACTCTTATTAATGCTCCTCACCAGTGCATACGGTTGACCCTGCCGATGTTTCAATTCCGGACGTCTGACACATGGGGCGAGCGCATTTCCTGTGCAAGCTGGACGCACCTGAATTAGCACGTCTGAACAAGAGAACGTGTTCACGCTTGAGCTGTGCACTTGGTTGGCCCGACTTCTCGAACAGCAGCAACAACCCAGTAACTACCCTGGTTGTGTCAACTGACTGACCTGTCTGTCAAATCTTCCGTCAGGTGACAAAGCTTGAGTCTACTGTTTTTCTTATTTGATATGGACACACCAGGACGAGAGTGAGGTGAACCTCCTCTACAAACCCGGTAACCACGCAAAACTGACCAATAAAGCGTTTTGAGAACCGACCGTATGCTTATAACAATTGTACTTTGTAGTTCAAATTCTGAAGTAAACATTCCTGTCTCAGTGGTACCGGTGATATCACACAAAAAAGACTTTCTTCTGGCGATTTCGCCGAAGCTACCCCTCCCAGAACGCATGATGAACAGTAATTAAAAAGCAGACGTGCGGAGTCTTCACAACCCAATCTAGTGTGTGGTTCACTTGGACTAGGTGCGACTAATCACGTGACAGTCCGATCCGAAGTAATATTCTGGTACCTTCGCGCACCACGACCATTGGTCACGTTTGTGCGCGTGGCACAAGTAGGTAGTTGAAGTGATTCGTTTAGTTAGTGGTTTCCGTATCCACTGGGCTAAAATTTACCCCAACCACATTTTCGACTCTTTTTTATACGCCCGTCCGTTCAGTTACGTCAGTGTAATTTGATGAATTTATGGGGCCCATATACAATATTAGTTCGGCTGCATATTTTTTTCAAAAGGATTTGGTGTGCGTCTACTGTCTAAGCGATTATGTACGATGTGATGTTCTCAACATGCGCACTTAAACCAAGCACTCTCATTGCTTGCTGCCTTTGATACCCACACAACTTGAGCGTTTTGTCAACCAAAGAGCAATTAACAAGCAGGTATTCGTGACGTTGGCTGAGAAATTACAATGTACGTAGAATTTATCGACTCTGGCGTTGTTCACTTGCTTGATTTTGCCTCCTACAATTGTTATTCTGGTCATCCAAGATAAAATGTGCCTATAGAGCATCCCCAGAGCAGTGCATTAGCTGAGTAGAGTACGCACCACCGTGATGAAACCATGGTGGGGTTATGTTCATAGGGTTGCTGAAAACTCTTTGACAGCCCACTACTGTTTCCGCCCTTCCTATTCGGATTCGTCAGGTAGGCGCTGTCCCCGAGTTTCCGTCAACCTTGAACTTGAACCCAAATTGCACGAAATTAGCGAAATTCACTCATTTGCAAACCAATTTGGTTTTGACGGGAGACTCCCCTGGAACCCAGCAGAACCTCTCGTTTATAATGTTCTTAAGCAACTGAATGTGCTGCATCAGGCCGTTTCAGTTGGTACGATATTCGAGCTATCGCAATGCGTTGTTGTCTAGCGGTAATACACTAGTCACAGGGTTGCTGAAAACTCTTCGACAGC